>CM060276.1:10960881-11003605 GCA_030684275.1 Acipenser oxyrinchus oxyrinchus
TGATGGTTTCACAGGATCTCAGCCTCCAGGTGACGGGACGAAGGAGAAAGACCTCTACAGCAACGTGGGTGAGTCTGGGTGAGTTTGGGTACGAGTTAGCCAATAGAATTGAGAATTAAGTCAAGAAAAGAGGCCTAAAGAAAACAAACCAGCGAAACATTTAATAATAATGATTTAATAATTAAATCAAACATAAAAAAGGACTGTTTACATCTTCTGCTGTATACTGGTACTGTAATTACTTCGAATCTAAGTTTTGAGCCAGCGGGGCAGTGAGCCAGTATGTTATTGTTATTCATCATTGGTGAAGAGCCCCTTGACAAATTGAGTATAGCATGGGGCAGAGAAGAAATAAACTGGGACCAGCATGTTGCCTCTAAGAGGAAGATTATCCCTTTAGACTAAAAGCGCTGCCACTTTATTTCAGCTATGGGCTGTGTAAACTGCAATCCCTGTGACTAGAATGCAATGGCTTGTTTAAATGGAAGAGGAAAGACAACGGCTTAAGACTGCGAGACACAGCTTCTATTTGCACAAGCGTAACTCAAAGTGTTTCAAGGGGTGCGTAAAATAAACAATAATGGGGTCTAAATACTTGAACTCTTTATTAATCCATCTGGTGTTTTCCCCAGGGGTGAGGACTCACTTCTGAACAGTATTACATACAATTAAAATAATGGGGTCTAAATACTTGAACTCTTTATTACTCCATCTAGACTCACTTCTGAACATTATTAAAAACAATTAAAATAATCAAATGGCAGCAAAAATCTGTCTACATGTTTTAGGGGGCTGTTTTAATAGTTTAGGTCAGTAAAATAGAACCTGTTTAGTCTAATTTTGCTTTCCCTTGTATGCTTGTTTAATTTGGAAAGATAAAGTGAAATACAAATGTTCTTCTCTTGGTATCAACTTACATGGAAGTTTGTGATTCATGAAGTTTCACTGATAAAACTTTGTTTAATGAAGTTGTAAATGTATTGTACAATATTATAAAAGCATGCTTAACTGCAAAACTAGTGCTTTATTTACAGTTTAATACTGAAGTTTGCTCTAGTAAAGAAGTACTAAATAATGTTACATTCCCTATAGAAGGCTAGCCTGTTGGATAAAAATATAATCATAAGGCAATTGATGATGTAAGTTCCCTGAACAAGAGTTACTAATACCGCAAGCAATCTTCAGTTCTCCGAATACACCTCCCTCCAGTTTCTGAAGGACACAAAGAGAGACGGCTAGGCAATAAAGAGGTCTGGAACACTCAATTATTTATACATCACTCTGAAAATTGCTCAGAAGATCACAATTATATTCTAAAATGTACCCACGTACTGTTAGAAGATTGGAAATCTAAATATGTTTCAGAAGAAGAACTGAACAAAAGACACTATTATCAGTGTTCTTGTTCGGTCTTAAAGGACAGCAATATATAATCATTATACAGCATTCACAGCTGGCCCTCCTGCACTATTTCTGGGGGAATTACATGTAGCTAATGTACAATGTGCAAAATAGTTAAAAGCAGTGTTTACACAGAACTAGGACAGGGCCATTGTCATAAAAATCGTCAGCATTAGAGCCCCAGAGGTCATTCTGTGAACACAGTTCTCTGCTCTGTGGGTGGTTGCGCTATCACTGGACAGTCACTGCTTTAAACAGAAATCTTTGTTCTACATACACTATATATGGTTAACTATATCTGACAGCAAGCAGATACATATAGGATTACAGACAACATACACTTGACTTTAGAACCGAAACAGGACTTTGACTGGACCTCTCTTATCTTGGGCAATCTTAACCAGATCCTAAACCAGCATCATGTCTTGTGAACCAGCACGACCAGCTGGGAACCAGCAAACCACCAGAATACACCAGTGATGGTCACTGCTGGAATGTTCTCTCAGGGAATAGACAAACGTGTTGACAAGGCATCTATCATTCTACATGTCTCATTAGCTTCTTTTTTATAGATCACTTTGCAAACATTGTATTTATCTTGCTCTTATTGTATTATTACTTGTGCTGTAACACTTGAAATGTATTTGCTTACGATTGTAAGTCGCCCTGGATAAGGGTGTCTGCTAAGAAATAAATAATAATAATAATAATAATAAACACACAACAAACTGTATATAGGTGCTGTAAACAGAGAATACAAAATATTAACTGCCAGCAAATTTAACAACTGTACCATACCTACATAAGCGCATATCATCAGTATGGGGTATTGTAATACCTCTGTCCAAAAGGTATTACTGCTGAAAGTTGCTATATGCATATATTGGTTTTAATAGTGGGGTCAACACATCACACGGGGGACAATACATCACCTATAAATCACCTACAACCATTCACAACTGATTTAGAGAAGGGTTCTTATTTTAACCAAAGAGAAAAAAAAAACTTTCCATAAAACAGTTTTACACTTACGAATAGGGCCTGATATCAGTAGCCTAGTTAGCATATCAATTTTAATTAATGACTGTATATGTAGTCCTAATGCTTCACTGAACAATGTTGTTTTGAACCTTACTTCTCCTAGAATATTGAGATGTGTATCTTTTAATTGTATTCTGTACATACAACTAGTGCATATGTATAATTCAAAGACCATTCAGAGTGGAAAATGCCTGGGGCCCAATTTGCAATGTGTCACAGCTGACTTCCAAACCCTACTAATATTTGAATTGTGATATTCCAGTGAGAACCCAATGCTGTCTTGTACTCTACAGTTGATGCTGTTTCAAAAGTTGGTGGGGTTCCAAATCCGTTTAGACCTGTACAGAATCTTTACAAAGCAGTTGCTGGCAGATGCAACAATTAATCAAATGATCTTTAGTGACTTTATTTATTTTGTGAGGCTCAATTAAACATTCATTAATGGATTAAATCGGCATGGTGTTCTATTTGCAGCCTCACGTAGCCAGTAACACGGAGTGTTTCTTTTTCATCGAATGTATAATCTATTACTATGTCTAATAATAAACACATGCATGAGTTCAAGGCTTTGTGAAGATTCTAGCCATGTGTTTGCTTCTTGCTCTTGCATGCTAAAGTGTTCTTAATGCATTGATTACTACTAAGGATTACCTGTCTGCTATTCGATTAACATATTGGTCACTGTGGGATAGTATAACGATGAAGACATGATGTGGATAACAATAACCAAAGCAGTTATTACAGGACTGCAGACTAATGTGAACTGATTGCACTTATCACAGCATGACCAAGAAGTGTACATTTAGGAGCTGTTCATGAGCTATGTGTTTAACAGGGGCCTTACTGCTCAAACCCTGGCTCCTGACAATTTAAATACAGACTTGTTCTGAAGCCAAGCACTGGGTATGACACAGCAGACAGCAGAAATAAAGCAATTACCCTCTGCTCATTTCATTGCCCTGTTGTGTTAGGATTCTCTGTGAAGTTCAGCATACTAGTCATTATATTACAAGATGAAATGCTGTCCTGTGTACAGTACCAATCAGGAATTAGATCAATACAAGGTTTAAAATACACAGTGGTGCACTAATGGATTGAGTTATAATGCCAGTTTACCTGAATGCATTGATTTAATGTCTCGTGAGCATCATCAGTTAGGAAGAGAATCAATTCAAGATCTTCAATGAAATCAACATGGTTTGTATTCTATTAGCTCTGGAAATAATCACCCTGACTTGGAATGCACAGTGCGTTTTGATTTATTCTATTGACCGATGGTAATAAAGTGTTGATGGTCAGTGACATTAACAAGGGAAATATCCTCATTTGGCGATTCAGTAAATTAAGGTGATAAAACTGCAGTGTGACAGAACCGTTAAAATAAACAACCTGAAGTGATTATGATCAACTACAGACTACATTTACCTTGTTTTTCCAATGCATACCGAAGTTGGACTGCTTTATTCTGCAGCGCACACATTGTGTAAGTGATCTCATATGACTGAATCATGTGTTGTACAGACGGAATCCCAGGTGCCGTTTGCATAACAAATTCCTCATTTTTCATTCTTCAATTTTTGGCAACTTGGTGCCATCGTTGCCTGGACGGCAGGTGTTTCATGTGGAATAGAATAGAATGTGATGACTCAACAGACCAGACTATGCTGCAGATCACCCCCACTTCCCTGAAGGTATCATTAAGAGATGGTATTCCTCCACAACAATTAAATACTTTGCAGACTTTGAAAATGTCTGTTAAACAAAATGTGTTAAGCATTGTTATTTAAAGCAACACTTGTATTAGAAGTGACCTGATTTAATGCTCTGGTTGCAACTCAAAGTAATTCGGCTAATAGACAAACCAGTGCCATGGCAAACACTTGCCAATTATAATATATAAGTAAGATAATCATATCACTAATTTCCAAGGCATTATTGGGCCAAAAATAAGGACCAACAAATGATTCGACACATCCTTAATTTATAAACAAGCAGTAATGCCATAAAAAGATTGACATCCTATTGACAAGTGCCGTTGAGATTGTACATATTGTATATATTTGCTCTGTACAGTTAAACCACCCCTCAATTCAACACGCTTGGGAGCCTGTGCTCAAGAGAGGCCCAGGACTGAATGGCAGGCAGATGGTGCTGAGGTCAGGAGTGAGGAGCTCTTGCTTTCAGAACTGTGAAGGGAAGCTCTTAAGAGCATGACTGCAACCACTGCCATTACCCCTCACCTTTCATAAGCTGAGTGAACACGAAGCCGCTGTGTGGCTTGGAACTGGGTTTCAGGAGAGTAGACTTCAGGTCACTGCATGGACCACCAGGAGACTTGGGGTTTGATACAGCAAAGCTGCCTTAAACTAGGTCTGCTGGAATGAGGTTTCAAGCCACTGTTCCTGATGAAGTGCCTTCATGTTCCCTCAGCAGGAAATAATAAAAATATATTCAGGGTCTCTGGATGGAGAGCTGCAATGTCTTGGCCTGTGGCAGGGCAGGGCCCTGCCTGTAAATAATAATATTGTTGTTGTGTGATGATTTTGGTGGTGGTTGGCAGGGATGGGGTTAATTTCCTATCCCCTGCCAAAATACATGTGAGAATGTGGCTGGAGCTAATTGAATAATTGATAATTAGGCTCCAGCCACATGGTATAAAAAGAGAAAATCCTTTGTTTGGTGGTGGGAGCATTTGGGGTGAGTTAACAGGTGTTTCTGCAGTTTTTCTTTGACAAAGTACAAGGTTCAGTGAAGGCTCTGCCCAGTGTGAACAGTTTTGTTTTTGTTTAAACTTATGTTTTGGCCCTTGCGCCAGTTATTTTGTAATTGTTTATTGTGTGCAAGATTTGTTTTTGTTTGACCTTTTATTTTTGTTTTGTTTTGTCTTGTACTTTTATTTTCTTTGTTCATTAAACTGCGCAGAAGCACTTTAACTGCAGTTTCCTGGTCTCTGAGTCTCTTTGCCTGCCGAGTAACATCTGGGCCCGCAAGGCTACCCTGTCACATGGCCATTATCTTTTTAATCCTTTTCATTTTTCAGTACCTCTGGACTACCTTTGACAAATGTCACTGATTTTTCCATCACAGTGATGGAAATGACCATATCCCTCCTGATTGCTATCTTAGCCAAAGACAAAATTCAGAGATCAAAAGTGGAATAACCTTGTCGATTGTCATCTGAAGGATTATCATGGAAAGCTTATTGCTAGGAATCTTAACATAGAAGAAGCTTTTGCTTGAGCTCTACAAAAGCAAAAGACAGCTAGCAGTGTTAGCAGTTTAATAATGTTTGGCCTGGATTATAAATGCAATAAGGCCCGACAGGCCGTCCGTATATTCGAATATACGGATGACTCAGGGCCTTATTGCATTTATAATCCAGGTCAAACAGTGGATTTGAAGAAAAAAAGCATAAATCATGTTTAGGGCAAAACAATAAAGTGTTTTTATTAAATATCATTACGCCAATAAAGTAGTCCCATTTATAACTTTGAACTACACACTAAGTTAAGCTGAGTAAATTAATTTAATTGAAACATGCAAAAGAAAGTGCATTTGTATTTTTGATATTGTGGACATTGCCATTGAAAAGATACACCGGAGGTGGAGTTGAGATGGCACCAAGTTATTTTTTTGTACCCTGTCACTGACAGTGCAGACACACTGTTCGAGCAGAACAGACGGGAGAATTAAAAATAAATACAAACAACACCTCGGATTTCAGTAATTTTTCAAGGGTGGTGGATAAGTGTCTTTTTGTTTTTTTTCTGTAGCGGTTACAAACCGCTAAAACTACGTTATTTTAAAGTGACAAAGCATTTTTTTTTTTTTGGTATCTTCTAGTTCAGGTGTTTTCAACCTTTTTTTGAAAATGTACCCTTTCTGTCTGGAGGTTTCAGCTAAAGTACCCTTTACAATTTTCGCTCACTGAATGTTAACACAGTAGCAATAAAAGGCAGAATATTATAATTTTTCCCCCCGTTTATTTAATATCAAATTTTTCACAACAGTCTGGGACTGACAAACTGCTGGTTTAAGACTAAATACCAAACAGCAGGCTTCATTCTTAAAACTGAATTACATGTCTGGATGCACAGAATTAAAAGACAATATTTAGGAATCTCTTTGTAAACACACATTCGGTTTCTATTCAGCAAAGTCATTATAAATAACACAAAATAGTCTGCACTGTAAATGTTTATCATGTTACCATTTACTTCCCTTTCGTTTTTTCTTTTGCAAGAAATGTATCCATTTCAAACACTACTGCTGTTAATAAAATGCAGCCGCGTAATAAATAAAACAAAAGCTGTCAACGATGGAATATTGTGATTACTAATTATGTTTACCGGAGCATTTGCAGTTCTAAAAATGCAGAAACATTTCTGAAAACAGCAAAGATCATGAGCAGCACAGAGCGTCTCTCCACAGACACAAATCACCAGACGCTGCTTCACCTGTATATCAGAGTGGAAATCCACCCAATCGAAATCGCAAGCATGCATACAGGTGGAAAATGTGGACGTGATAAATTCTGTGTGGGCTTTTATTTTTCATCTGCAGTTCACTGTGTATAATTATTTAACAAAGATTAAATAATTATACCGCTGTTTAGAGAATATATAATACCGTTAAATAAATTCAAGATAATTATTTTCTTTGTGCATTTCTGAGTTGTCCTGCATACCCCTATGACCCTTAGAAGTACCCCCAGGGTAGCGCACCCCGGTTGAAAACCTCTGTTCTAGTTCATTTAATTGTTCTTCATCCAATTCGGCATGTCTGCTACTACTTTGATTTTTTGCAGGTAATCACACACATACACACAATTATTAAAATTGATGTGCATTAGATACAACATTGCAAAAGCTTCTTAAACGTTTAGATTCCTAGCATTAGCATTCCATAACTGATTATGGTAATTTCCAATACATCACATCTTTTCTATTTTTAGGGGGTGCTTGTCACTTGGTTCTTAAGCTGAGTGAACACAAAGCCACTTTTTCAGGAACAGTGACTTGAAATATGGTTCCAGGAGAATGGGAAACCTAATTTGAGGCAATTTTGCTGTATCAAAACCCAAGTCTCCACTGGTGTGCCATGCTGGGACCTGAAACCCAGTTCCAAGCTGCAAAGGAGCTTCGTGTTCCCTCAGCTGAAGAAAGGTGAGGGGCAATGGCAGTGGCTGTAGTCAAGCTCATATATATTATGGGACGAGCATGGAATTTAAGAAAATTAAAACGTTGATTACTATAATGAGTGATTTCTTTTGCAAGTATGACCTGTATTATATTACTAACAGAAACAGACCCTGATTGACTCCCTTCTTAGATAGATAGATAGATAGATAGATAGATAGATAGATAGATAGATAGATAGATAGATAGATAGATAGATAGATAGATAGATAGATAAAGTCATGGCAGTAAGAATCCAAGCATACAACTTTTATCTTCCAAAATAGATAGCTCTTTTATTTAGCAAACAGCAACACTCCTGAGCACGCTGGGCACGCCCCCCACTCACAGCAGCAGCAGTGATAATGGCAAGCAGCTGACAAGCAAGGGAAAGCGAGCAGCGGCTCCAGCAGAGAAAACCCCAACGCCGGACTCCGCGACAATACATACAAAATCTCACACAGATAAAATAACTGCTGAAGGACACAGACATTTTTTTTGCCTTTGAATACATGTTAAAAAAAAAGTGTTCAGAGTTATAAAATGGCAAGCACTTTATGTATGAATATTCAATGAAGTAATACTATCCGCTCAAAGAGGCACCACAATCGCCTAAATCCGGGAAGTGATCTGGGGTCCCATGCTGGGATCAAGCTCAATATTTAATAGGAAGCTGAGTGAATGCCTGTAGCACAGGCCACAAAAAGGACAGCCATGCTCTAAAAAAAATTTAAAAAGCCATTGGCAATCTGAATGACATACTGTAACATAAGAGCTGTACTAAATGCAACCTTTGATCCGTACATGGATATCGACAGAGTGCAGCTGACATTAGCTGTCTGCGTTAACCTTTCAAAGGCCTTGACCGAGTAGACCATGCATCACTGTTGAACTCAAGTCCAAGGGCCTAAGTTTGATATATCCGTCTGTAACAGGATAATTATCTTTGACAGAACACAAATTGGTGTGATTAAAGGAGGATGCGCCTCTCACAAATAGAGTACAAATCCACATTACTGTATTAGTGTATTATTTACTCTTTATTGAGATTGACTTATTGCATTACTGCAACAAATATTAATTGGGGAAGTCATTTGGTGTACAGACATTTATATTAAAGAAAAAGACTATAAAATAGAAGTAACCTAGACGATGCAGCTGGAAAAACAAGCCTTTATTTTTATTTATTACACACAAACAGGTAATAAACACATTATAGTGTATGCAAAGTGACTAGCAAATATACAATAATAATAAACAAAGTCATGTTTTCAGAGCATTATAATTTATAATTCAAATTCATGTTAATAAAAATCTCGAGAGTGACGAAGAAACCTTGATTTAAGTCACTTAGTTGTTTGGTTCCAGTTTTGTAAATTTATTTTTCTACTTTCAAAAAATAGAAGTGAAAGATTTTAATAATTGCTCTGAAAATATGTATCTAAAACTATGGATGGGAAAACATTTTTGAAAGCCAGAAATCTTGTTTCCATATAAATCAGTTTAGTTTGTGTCTGTGAAGTCAGTTGATCACACACGATGTTGCATTCCACACAAACATCTGAGAATGCTGAGCCTGTCCTGTTCTTGTGACTAGTATGTGTGTATCTGACAGAAACAGACATGCACAATAGCCAGGGAATCTCCCACGTGTTAGCTGAACAGAGAGACAGGATGCTGCCTCTGATGTGTCTGAACAGGTATCTGAAAAACCAACTCCTCTGACAACTTGCAATTATGCCTTTCATCCTCATTTAATAGGTTACTCACAGAAGGACGTGTGTTGTTTGTCAACTGCAAACAGACTATTTGGCACAAGATAACATTAAAAATTCATAATCTGCAGCCTGTACTAAAACGTCCACTTTACCTACATACTAACATTTCAGAGTCAGGTCTGAAGCACCAAGACCAGTGTGCAACATGTCTTCCAATCCATTGGTAATATTGTCATATTGTCCAGTTTCTAGCAGCTGATTGATCCCAAAACATTGTTGAATGTTGGGATTGCAATGATTCAGCACTGATAATGTGGCTTGGGAACCCATTCCCTAGCTTCACCAATCTCTGTACAGACATGCATCTCCTAATTTATCTCTACTGATTTTCAAATTGTGCCCTCAGGTCCTGGTCTCGGTGCTGTGTTAAAAGTATTGGCTAGAGTTAACTTCGTCTTTTAAGATTTTAAAACTTCAATCAAAGTCTCCTCTAATCCTTCTTTGTTCAAGGCTAAATAACTAAAGTTCCCTCCACCTATCTTCATAACATTCCTTTAAACCCTGGGATTAGCCTGCTGGCTTATTATAATTGTATTCCATTGATATAAGCCAATACACACTGGTTATGAATTGCAGTTTCATAGTACTGTATCATTACCACCAAATATTTGTATTATGCTTAGAACATGTTCATACTGTGTAACGGTACACCATCAACTGCTAACATGGTCAACCATGATTTGGTCCTCATTTACCACAGTTAATTGAGTAATAACTCACTTTGGAATGTATTTTCAACTGAATAACACCAGGGCATGCATACTGCATAGGATATAGTATCAAGCACATTCACATTAGTGTAATTAATCACTAAGATTTATCAACTTAAGCCCAAAATCACCCCACACTAAAACTGGGGAGATGGAAACTCAGAAGTGTGACGTGTATAAAAAAATGTAAGATTCAAGCTTCACAATGAATTGCTCCAAAGGTAAATGTAATAAAGAAATGCCAGCACAGTGACTCTTTAAGCTCTAAGCTTTTAAATTATCCAAGCAGAGCAATCTCACTGCGACAGAGAGAAATGATATCGATAAAAGACCTGAGTCTTTTGAGTCGCTTGCCCTCAATTATCCTATAAAATAAGTAGTAGGCAGCAAATATGACCAAGGGTAATATTCCCTTGCCTCTCCCGTTAACGATGGCTGTAGTATTTGAAACCCTAGGCCCACACTCAACAGGGAGACAACAAGAGAGATGTTTAACGATAATTAAAACAAGGCTTACGACAATTTGTTTGGAGACATCTGTCTGTGTTTTGTGTACAAATATCTGGTACACATTCCAACGTAACCAAGTGAGTGAAACACAAAGAAGTGTATTTTATGTAACACTCTAGCGAAATTAGGTGTGTGTGCCTCTCATGGTACAAACATACACAAGACTGTACTGTAACCAAGCCATTTAAACTATCAACAACATAGCTGGTTATTTCATAAAGACATTTTGTTGTCTTTGTTTTCAAATTTAATGACATGTTTAATTTATTACACCATCAATGGACTCATTTAGGAGCTATTATGCTAGTTATTTCTGAGTTGTTTTGTACACCTCATCAAGAATTTTCACTCTCTTTGGTGCTGATTCCAGCAAGTATTACAAAGTCCTGAAACATATGAAAACGATTCCACAACAAGAGTGAAGATAAATAACGTCACATGCAGAAGTAAGATCGATGTGTTTCAATGTAAACAGAGATGCTTCTTTGGAATTAACAGGGATCTTCTGCAATGAACCTTTGGCAGCACTTTGGTCTTCAGAAATGTGTGTATTCCATAGCAGCTGCATTATTATAATGAAACAGCAGAATAATGGCAAGTTTCCTATTCAAAGAGTTTGGGGAGAGACCGAAGTGCAGATTCAATAAAAGAAAAATACTGCACAGCTGTATGACCAATGTTATTAAACACACGATTACACAAGTGATTTATAACCTGGTGATTCTCTAGTGTAATAATCTTCCCCTGTTAAATGATGGACATCTGTGTTGTCTACTGCACGGGTTCCCAAGCTTTTTTTACCTGAGGCCCACCTGTTCAGCTGCATTAGGCACTGAGGCCCTCCTAGGGAAAATGTCAAATTAAAACATTATATATGTTTAAACCTGTAACCTAATAAACCTAATCTAAACCGTCCATTATTCATTTGAATAAATATTGTGAAAGATGGAAATCATATAGAATATGCACTGAATGAAAATTAAAAAATTGAAACACTTTAATTTTAGTAAACAAAATAAATTACAAAAACTAAAACAGACGTTTTTATCAGGCCTTTAAATGAGGCATCTTTGTATAATTGAACATTTTAGAAATGCAGTTATTTTTCTTGGTCATCAAACAAGAAAGAAGTGCATGTCTCTTATTATTCCCATTCATGAATACCAGAGCAGGAATCACTTTGAGTAAAACCAGTACAATGTGCACAAAAACATGACTCTTAAATCCTAATTTCTGAACACTAACTAAAATGTCCAGCCGTTACCTCTTGCGCTGAGCTGTCATGCACAAAAAAGACGAATGCGCACAATACAGAGGGAAATGAGAGCCTTGCATAAGTTGCTTTTTTCGCCAATACTCTGTACAACCAAATACAACTTGCAAAATCACATTCAGTTGGCTTGCAACATCCCTCCACCCCAAATAAATAAATAAATAAATAAATAAATAAAATAAATAAATAAATAAAATATCGGAGCGCAGCTGCGCCACTTAACAAAAAGAAAGCTTATGAAAATAAATCCATCGGCAGTGAAATTTGATTAAGTCAAAAAACTTTTTATTATTATTATTATTATTATTTTCCAACAAAACATATTCTAGCGTTATTTTAAGACGACTGTGAACGAGCCAGTGATCAATAAAATAGCAGTATATCCAAACATTAATAAATCAATTACCGGTATGTAACAAGATTTATCAGTTTGACTAATAACTTGATTTAGTTCATATTGAAATTCATATCAAGTACAAAAGTTAGTATGAAAAAGTTTCTACAAAAGAAAAAACCCATTCCAGTACCTCAGAGCTGAGCCCACGGTACAAACGCATTCAAACTCCTGTAGCTGCCTTTTTTGTTCTTTATACTTTGCAAAACATATTCTTCGGTAGCGGAGTCGACATTTTGTAATTTTATTAATACTGAACACACTTTTTACATCTGCCAGCAGAGCAATGATATTACCTTAACACTGCCCTATTGTCAGAGCTCTCGCTCTACATCCCGCCTACAGGTAGGCAATCTTAGCTTTGATTTGTGAATTTTTGCTTTGATTGACAGTCCGCCAATACTGCCTTGCTACGCTTTATTTTTCTACAGTTACAGTTGCCGCCGAGCCTGCTTTTCACTATTAATAGAAAAAAGACATAGAATGTCATTGCTCCCACAGTTTGGGAACCCCATAGATACAGTACATTGTGCTGGATTGGCCTTCCCCATCGAATAGGTTTCATTTACACAATAAGAGTGTGTAAGTGTGTAGGGACTAGGCCTTTCTCATCTCTTGGTAATACAGTTAATAAACAGCTTCCCTGACCATGGCTCTGGATTTATTCAGGGACATCCCTGAGGTTGTTATCACCACATTTATTTTATTAAATTTTTCATATTGTTACATTTTGACATGCTAAATAAGTTATAGTTGGGGTGACCATGTGGCTTAGTATTGGATCATTAGAACCCAAAACCACTCATAAAAGGTCCTACATGCTCTTTACATTTATAAGCACTAAATTAGGCAGAGTGTTCTAAAAGTCAAACCTTCTTGTGTGTAATTTACTTAAGAAACTTCAGGTGCGTTATAATCACTCTCCTGTGCTTTTCACCTTCAAACACGACCCCTGGTCATTCCTGTTATGAAATTACTCCTTTTCTTTACCCCAGATCCACAAAATAATTATTTACATCCAGGCTTCAATACATTTGATGTGGTGAAACAAGTGAAGTTTGAAAGATAGGGTTTTGAAAACTCGATACAGGAGATTCCACCCTCAACACAGCATCAAGCAGCCCCCTGGGACAGGGCACTTCACAGTACCATGCCAGGGCTACTCGATACAGGAGATTCCACCCTCAACACTGCATCAAGCAGCCCCTGTGACAGGGCACTTCACAGTACCATGCCAGGGCTACTCGATACAGGAGATTCCACCCTCAACACTGCATCAAGCAGCCCCTGTGACAGGGCACTTCACAGTACCATGCCAGGGCTACTCGATACAGGAGATTCCACCCTCAACACTGCATCAAGCAGCCCTGTGACAGGGCACTTCACAGTACCATGCCAGGGCTACTCGATACAGGAGATTCCACCCTCAACACTGCATCAAGCAGCCCTGTGACAGGGCACTTCACAGTACCATGCCAGGGCTACTCGATACAGGAGATTCCACCCTCAACACTACATCAAGCAGCCCCTGTGACAGGGCACTTCACAGTACCATGCCAGGGCTACTCGATACAGGAGATTCCACCCTCAACACTGCATCAAGCAGCCCCTGTGACAGGGCACTTCACAGTACCATGCCAGGGCTACTCGATACAGGAGATTCCACCCTCAACACTGCATCAAGCAGCCCCTGTGACAGGGCACTTCACAGTACCATGCCAGGGCTACTCGATACAGGAGATTCCACCTCAACACTGCATCAAGCAGCCCCTGTGAGGTATTTTTCAAATAGTAATATAAAAAGTATATATAACATATGTTTCATATTAGGCACATGAGTTGTTATCCTACCTTTCATTTCAGTTTGCTGTATGCATCTGAGTGCAGCTTGTCGTATTCCAATCAAAATGACTACTTAAGACTATGATCACATGATAAGAGGCTTAACTTCAGACACTAGCAGTACACACACTAAATACGTCTTTGGAAAGCCCAGAGTCTGTACTTTTAAACAAGCCATGACCCAGGTATGTGGCTTTTACGGTGCCTGAGTAATATGTGCATAAACTTGGTGCCCTGGTGCCCCAAAATGAATGGGGCTGAGTTTTAAGTTAAAGTGAAAGTCACCGCTTGCAAAGCAACACCTAGAAAGACTTAGTATCATTTTTTTCAAAACTGCTTACTTACTGCAGTGTACTGAGTTTCTAAAATCCTTAAAGACAGCGGACGAGAGTCACGTACGAGAGAATAAAGTCTCAAGGCACTTAAAATATCCAGCACTACTTTTATTTATTTATTTATTTTAACCAGAACTACTCAGAATGTGGCTCATAGTGCTTTCGTCACTGACACCCACTTCCTTATACATTGTTGTAGTGCTTCAGGCATTCTAAATTTGGTGTAAAATACAGAAGCTTGGTGTCTTAAAATATCTCTGCAGGATTTTCCTGCACTGAAAGTTGCAGATATGCGGAGCAACTTGAAAACGCTGCTCCTGCAATCCCACACTGAAATGCCAGCCTTGATTATGTATTCCAGGAATGAACTCTGCATTGATTGTTTTGTCTAAAGTTTTGCACTGGTTTTGCCTTGTTGATTAAGATGTACACATCCTCTCGTCCTGAATCTCCGGGCGAGCCCCTTTCTGCTTTTGTGAGATCAGAAATGCCAGCCTCACAGTCGCACCTAGATTAAAGACCTGTGGTGGCAGGGCATTCAGCAGTCATGCTCCACGGCTCGAGAAGTCCCAGTGAAATTGTGACTTTGTTTGATCATGCTTTTGTTTAGTAGGCACTGTACAGCAGATTTTGGTTTTTTTTAAGTGCTCTGGGATGTGTGCAGATGAAGGGTGGTATATAAATGTAATTGGCACTTTGGAATGGTTGCTTATTAAGAGAAACTGTTTTTAGTAGAAAAATATATGAAAACAAAGAAAAGAATCAAAGTCACGACATGGGATAATTCTTATTTCTGAATTAGGGAGTATTAACATTAGCGGTAGAGGTTTCTGGTAAATCTTGGTATACTATATTACTGTATGAATTAAAACACCAAGATTGAACAAACGTGGGAAGGCTACGTATAGTCTAGTGTATTTACTAGGTTTCTTTTAGTATAAATTTGTTATGATAAATCAGCCTTCTAGTCCCAAATAGCTGGTTAAAAAAAAGAAACATTGTGTACCTTAAACGGCTTGACATAAAAAAATCACTGGACCCTGTTACAGATAACACAATGTCCTGAGACACAACTTCACAGTATCCACAAAGCCTACCATGGCCATCCTCAATAAAACTGCAAATGTACTCCAATATCTGAACCTGTTCTCATAAAATTGCTTTCTCATTATAGGTAAATCTTTGTCATTACTGTCACAGAACATACAAATCTTTTATGCCTGTCCCCTTGGAAGAGGAGCCACTGTGAAGCCACTCCCTCTCTGGAGTGTGAACTGTCAACGCCCCTCCCCCTGAAGGAATGACTCACTTATCTTGCATTCCGTTGTTAAAACCGACAGGGCTCTGCGACGATCATGTTGTGATGAGATTAAAGAAATGTGTTCAGTTTAATAAAAGACAGCTGGGAAAGAGTGACGGATTGCTCTGTTTAGCCTGTTAATTGCTGTTCAGACACCCAAGCAACTTAAACCTAAGCCTGCCTGTGTCTAATTGCAATTCAGATCAGACACACGTTTAAATACAGCAGCACATGACAGGCTGCATTTTTACTGCAGCACCATCATTTAAAAATTCAGCTCTGCTCTGAATTGTGTGGCTCTGGCAACAAGCAATATTTAACCCTCATAAGGCCACGTTGGACAACAGACTTTCCTGGTAACCTGGGGTCCAACCGGACCCCAGCAATAAAACAGCATATAACTAACAACTGGAGTAAATGAATGCATGAAAATGTGTATATGAAAACTTTATTTTGCTTTTCCTTTACTTCTAGCCATCGTTTGGTATAATGTGTTGTTTATGCTATGCAAAATGGATAAGACGCCCAATTCACACAGCTATCTCCTAGTAAGTGATGGCACCACTGTATTCTGGACACTGTAGTTTATTCTAGGAACATGTGACAGGCACGTGAGATATCATTGGAAAGCACCAAGCCTCCTCTTTCATTTGGTATATGGACTGTGCTCCTCGGGTTACAGGCACTTGAACACACCTACCGATTTGTTGTGCGTCACAGCACTGGAGCACTGAATGAGGGGTGGTACAAAGTATGCATACAGGCATGCCTGACATCAATGGAAAGTGCAAAGCCTGCGCCTATAAAATTACTTTGAAACCGAACGCTATCTGTTGAAGTGACCGAGTAAGAGGCAACAAACGAAACTTAGGAACTGACTCATGTCACATGACTCAAGCTATGTTTTGGTTTGCTGTATTTTCGCTTAGGAATGTCTGTTCAGGAGATATGATACATCATTGGAATCTCTAATTCTGTACTTTCAAACAAGCATTGAACCAGGAATTATGGTGCTATTACAGTGCCTGAGATAGTAGGTCGGGCCTGCCGATACGCCTGGGGTTCATAATGACCCCAAACCTAAAATAATTTGGGAAATTCAGCCAGGCTACCTGGACTAGAATTATCCTTTGCATAGTGTAACAGGATGGGTGCCTGACAACTACCTAAGAGGAAACAAAAATCAAGTCACTAGATCCCTATAATAACTGATACTAAAGCACCGTGGGGTCCGAATGGATCCCAGGTTACCTTAACTCCAGGAGCTGACAGATGTGAGATTTACATGAAACCAAAAGAATAGTTTTTTAGACAGAAGATATTTAAAATATTTCCAGGGGTTATCTATTTATATTTATGCTAAATCCTTGAGACCAAGCTATGCTATTGTCTAAAGGTCTACCTTTAACTTGAAATCAAAAGAATTAGTCTAGCTTTGGTAAAAAGTGAAGTTTGTGTGGCTGCTGTTTCAGTGTGTTGGGTTAAAGTACACGCACATACAGAGGATTCCAATAATCTCAGACAACATTAAATCTATAACAAACTGCTTAGAGGACTGTATCTGAAAGGTCTATGTAAGGCTAGGAGTGTGTTTTACAAGTCTGGAGAAGATTTAAGGCATCTGACCACCATGTACAGTGTGACAACAGGACATATTTTGAACGAGGACCCTAGATTAACAAGCACTATTGTACTTACTAAAATGGAGAGGGTTAATTTCCATGAAAGCCACTACACTGGGCAAAACAGTAGATTGCACCATTTGCCAGCATTCATTAAGGTCTTTCTCATTTGAACAAATTGCTTAAAGAATCACAACACCATAGAAATGGCTTCATAATGTCATATAAAACACTTCAAATCAAAATCCGAATGACATCAAGGAAACAATGTTCAAAAAATCATTGTTTCAACTCATTTCAACTAGTTTATTATTGGCACAGGATCCACAGCTGAGAAGTTGAACGGATCCCTAATCAAACTGCAGGCCTGAAAAATATAATTGGAGGAACTGACAGCCATTCGTTTTACAGATGGATGATGCTACCATCAATACAAGCTTAACTACCGTATTCCTTCAAATTTAAGACGCAGTCCAAATTTCCCACCCTCAATTTGAGGAAAAAATAAAAAATCCAATAAATACGCATTTACAAAGATGCAACCTCAACTGCGCATGTGGAGGCAGTTTATGCCACTCGCACCTGTTTTTCTCCCATTTTATGAACTGTGGTATTGCATGTTATGTCAAAAATATGGGGTCTGATTAGCATTTCCGATCTGTCCAAGCTTGTACTTTGTTAGAAATGCTGACATTATAAAAGCTTCTCTTTGAATTCCTCATGAAGCGAATGACGCTTCTTTGAAAATGGCAGCCTGTATGTCATGGATGATTCGAGACAGGGCAGTAACCTTTTGGTTCGTCTTTTCTCAGCAGTAAGTCACGTTGCTGCTTGTGTATTCGGGCAGTGACGTCTTTCTTTGTCTTTTCTCGTCAGTCAGTCACATTGCTTTTGTTTGTATACTAGGATAGTCACGTCTTTTGTTGCCGATTTTAATACACACATCACTATACTGTACTCTAGACGCAGGCTATTTTTGAGAAGCAAAAATGGTTAAAAAGTGTGTCTTAAATTCTAAGGAATACAGTATTTAATAGAATATCAAGATAATTCAATTCAAGATATGTAAACAGGTGTTTAGAACTACTGAATGTAACCATTCTTGGAAATATAATATTTGAGTGTGCAGACGTGTGTGCACATGTTCCTTATCGTGCTATAGACTAGAGATCAGTTTTGTATAGGTAAAGTAAGGGAAAAGATGATAGTGCTCACTTTGTACTATTTCCTAAAAAATATGCTTTGATTAAGAAAACCTTCCAAAAGTTATTTTACCCTTTTGTGGTTTTGGCAGTTGGAGTTAGGATTCTAATATAATGGGAGTCTATGCTTTGTCCTCACTGTGATAGTGTGGTTCGTTTTTTGTATTACTGGCTTTGGTCATGAATTATTTCTCAGAGTAATAAGCTTAATTCAGTTCAGTACATTCTGCTGCAGGAAAGAGTTAGTATGGGAGCACTGATACTCCAAAACCAGATGGCATGGAGCCTTAGGTTGCTAGGCAACACACACACATACATAACAATCAGAGTGTCTAAGTCATATATAACTGATAATGTAAGTGTGACTGATTGCAAACCATGGGCTAGAGGTCAGAATGGTGCTGGACATCTGTATAGATAATTAAAGGAATCCTACAAAGCTGCACTGAAATTCCAGGGTGAACTCTTGAACCCAACCTTACCAAGGTTTACCAGCACAGTGATGACTCTCTTAGTCACGTATCATTGCTTTTAATATGAAGGAAACCGCTTTGAAATGTAATAACTCCTTTATGTATTGAAACACTGTGATGTGCATGCCATGTGTTTCATTAAGAAAACTAGTTCTTTTATCTTCCATTATACACATTATAGGCAAAATTCAACCAGAGAAGATGCCCAAAGAATATAACATTTAAACCTCTTAGTTGTAATTCTCTAGTTTTTCTGCTTTACTTGGTTGTAAAATGTATGGATTTGTTTTATTTCAGCAAAAGGACACATCAGAGATTGATATTCAGCACAGATGATCTATCTACTGGATATGTCTGCCAATAACACCTTGAGGGGCCTGCAATTCAATCTAATTGTATTGTGCTGCTATAGCTACTGTATGCGAGTCATTCATATGACTGAATTGTGGTTATAAAGACTGCAGTAGAAAACGTTCCCGTCAAAAGGTATTGTGTGTCCCTGTGTCTGTCTTGACAATTGAACTATTATCCAAAAGGGCCCGTGATTAAGCAGCCATGTATTAAAACATAAGAGTATCTGCATCAGGACCCTGGAATCATGTTCCTATAAAACTCATGTAGAATAGATGTACTTATTGGTATCATAAATAAGAATTACTATTGGCTCCTTAAAGGATATTTTTGTCTTCTGTGAAATGTGTTTGATAAAGTCATTGAATGTGTCTGCATAGACAAAAAGACTCTGCCACTTAATTAAAGGGCAAACACTAGTCCTGGGAGGGAGAGTCAGCAAATCCCTTTTCAGTTCCACCTTTTACTGAAGCTGTTACACAAGACTGCTCTACTGTGCCAACTGTGTCATTTTACAACCTGCCGTTCCATCTTATTCAGGGGAGGTTTGTAAAACTTCATTGGGCTTTTAAATACCAGCTTCACAGCAAGTGTGGGCTGGCTCTGCTTCCAATAACAAACTTGCATCACCCCTGTAAACTAAACAAGACTAGGAAAATGTGCTCTTCTTTTTTTCTCTTTTGTAGGTGTAATGTAAGCTTTTATTTATATCTATGTGAGCGCACCTCAATCCTGACCTGATCACCCCAGACAGACATTCAGTCCTTCTTGCTCAATATATATATTTTTTTTTTTTAAATCGGCTACTAGTCAATCTATTTGGGTGTCAAGTCAGGTCTTAAAAGGACCCCACTGATTTGTAAGCTACAACATAGTTAGGTAAGTCATTTCATACCATCACCACTGGTTTCTATTGGCTATGGTTAGTGTGTGGTGGTTGGGCTACGTTCAGGGGTTTCGCTGTCACTCGTCACTCTCGTAATTTGCGAATGTTTTTTGAAAGTGGACGACAAAAAAAATATGGAATCGTCACTAGTGATGATCGTTTCTGTTTGTACTATAAAAAAAATCCCTTTTGTCAAAGTCACACACAAGGTCTCGTTCTCGATCAGATCAGCGCCACAGCTTCATCGATTCATTGACTCTGCAACGTTCTCATGGCGTGGTAGGTGACGTAAATGCAGTCAGCCATTTAGCGCCTCAGTTTCATGGTGCGTGTCACTTACCATGGTAACCCAGACCGCTTTGTGAGGCTGTACTAGGTGCTGCTGTAGCTTTCAGCCTCACATTATTCTTTGAAATCTGACAGCTTCTGCTGCTGCGCTTTCACGACTACAGAGAGTTCTGCTCAAACCTTTGCATCCGCAGTGAAAGCGGTAAGCTTGTGCGCGCGAATATAAAAACAAAACTGTTAGCCATACTGTAAAATGTTGCAGAAGAAAATCCACTCATTTTTCCATTGCGACCACAGCAAGAGTGAAATAGAACAAACAGAACAACAAGTTGTAGAAGAAGCATCAGATAAAAGAAAAAGAAAACAAGCAGCAAAGCTTCAGCCTTATTGGAAAACTGTTTCCATCTGTTGTATATAATATTCTAACTTTTTTTCTTTTTATTGTAAAAGACATATAAGTACACAAACACTCAGTAAACAATTACATTTTTAATGCTATTGTATACCATAGACTGGTAGATTTTAGCTAAAGTGTTAACAAAATTCTGAAATATTGTACTTTCATTTAGAAAACCTGAAATGTTTGTTGGTTATGAAATAGACTTATTTGTGTACCATTGCCATATGAAATGTTGCAAAATAATTGCAAAAAGTAAATCAATCCTGGTATAAGTACTTCATAATGCATTCTGTGTCTATATGTAGCTTTTCAGGGCAAATAAATCTGGTTCTTGAGTTTTAAAGTTCTAAAGTTTACAGCTGTAAATGACCAATTGATTTAAACTGTAGAGCATTATTAAATGGTTTAATTAAATAATTTTGGTCAATACAGTGATTTAAGGTAGAAAATAAAAACAGGATTCATAACATCCTTGAAGACTTGAGCTGTGCACCAGTAGTGACTACTGAATATCTGGAGTGACTAATGTTTTAGAAAGGATTAGTCACAAGTGATTACAAAAATCTAGAACCCAGGGGAAACCATGGCTACATTGACATCAAATGAATTTCACTTCAGCCAGTGATGTAGTCAAGAGCAAAATTTTGAGACCATGACTGCAACCAGATATGTTGAGACCGAGACCAAGACCGCTACAATATATTGAACTTACATTCATGACGATATATTAAATTTTTCGAAAGTACTCAGGTAATAAATTAGTGCTCGAGTAATTATAATTATTTACTCGAGTACTCTAACCCACCCCTACTACTCTCTCATCTCTCTAGCCAATCAGTGGCTCGTTGCTATCGTTTTACCCATGGTAAAGTGTATGGTCTATGTTGAGAGGTTGTTAAATGCTACTAGAGTGTATTTTACATTGTTTTGTAATTAAACCATATTTTTGCCATTAATAACTGTATGTCTATGAGTGCATGTGAATTTGGGTGAAAATGAGGATAAGATAATCAAGTGTATTTATTGTCAAGACCGACGTGCCGAAACCGACGTGCCGAGATCAAGACCAGATGCGCCGAGACCGAGACAAGACGCGCCAAGACCGAAACCAACACAAAGACGCCAAGACCGAGATCAAGACCAAGACAAGACGCACCAAGACCGAGATCAAGACCAAAACCAAGACAAGACGCGCCAAGACCGAGATAAAGACCAAGACAAGACGCGCCAAGACCGAAACCAAGACCAAAACCAAGACAAGACGCACCAAGACCGAGATTAAGACCAAGACAAGACGCGCCAAGACCGAGATCAAGACCAAGACCAGACGCGCCAAGACCGAGACCAAGACCAGACGCGCCAAGACCGAGACCAAGACCAAGACAAGACGCGCCAAGACCAAGACCAAGACAAGACGCCAAGACCGAGATCAAGACCAAGACCAGACGCCAAGACCGAGACCAAGACCAGACGCGCCAAGACCGAGATCAAGACCAAGACAAGACGCGCCAAGACCAAGACCAAGACAAGACGTGCCAAGACCGAGATCAAGACCAAACGCGCCAAGACCGAAATCAAGACCAAGACCAGACGCGCCAAGACCGAGACCAAGACCAGACGCGCCAAGACCGAGACCAAGACCAGACGCGCCAAGACCGAGACCAAGACCAGACGCACCAAGACCAAGACCAGACGCTCCAAGACCAAGATTAAGACCAAGACCGAGATCAATACCAAGACCAGACATGCTGAGATCGAGATCAAGACCAGACGCTTCGAGATCGACACCAAGACCAGACGCGTCGAAATTGAGATCAAGACCAAGACCAGACGCTTCGAGATCGAAACCAAGACCAGATGCGTCGAAACTGAGATCAAGACCAAAACCAGACGCGTCGAGATCGAGACCAAGACCAGACGCGCCGAGATCGAGATCAAGACCAAGACCTCAAAATATGACCTCGAGACCAAGACCATCTCTGACTTCAGTAGATAAATTCAAAGGTGAATTCTAGTGAATTAGGCTGCTGAGCTGCTTAGCTCCCAGTGTTTGTAATGTGATTTGGCAATGCATTTTTCAAAGCAAGATACCCTATAATTAACAATCATAACCACCTGGCAGTTATCAAAACAAATACCAAATAACCTGCAATTATGCTAACATAATTAAAAAATGGAATTCATTTTTCTCTCTTTGTACTGGGTTTGGTTGAATCCCATTTTTCCTGCCACCTAATTCACTCTCTGTGCAGCTGGTATTTGGGTACCATCTTACTCTATAGATATTTTATCTAAGTCCAGCTGGTAAACAAGAGTGTGACTATTCCATTGTTCCCCAGCAACACCCTGCCCCCAGTGGATGTAAAATACCACATTTCTCTTGCGATGTATTTCTAAGTGCAGAGCACTGGTGAACTAAGAGTGGTGACACGGTTAACAGACAAGAGAAAACTAAATGGTCTACGCAAGAATGAGAAGCGTGTGCAAGAAAGTTTATTCTAATAAGAGGCAAGATGATGTTTTTCAAAGCCATGTTTATTAAATAGCTAGTTGCAGTAGTTCCTCTGTCCGACCACAAGGGGAAAAGGGGCAACGTTTTTAAATCAGAATTTCTGATTTTGTTCATCTGGAACTCAACAAGAAAAGACGATTGATCTTTCTGGATGCACTGTAGCTTACTGCATCAAGGTTTTCTTTCAAATTCTAATGAGTTATTGAGTCTCAGGACAGCTGTGTGAAAAACAGATACAAACAGAAACTACACACTGTGTCTGAGCAACATGCCAATGTACACAATTATTCACATCCTCCGCCATACAGTCTGTATGAAACAGATACACACAGAAACTACACACTGTGTGTGAGCAACATGCCAATGTACACAATTATTCACATCCTCCACCATACAGTCTGTATGAAACAGATACACACAGAAACTACACACTGTGTGTGAGCAACATGCCAATGTACACAATTATTCACATCCTCCACCATACAGTCTGTATGAAACAGATACATACAGAAACTACACACTGTGTGTGAGCAGCATGCCAATGTACACAATTATTCACATCCTCTGCCACAGAGTCTCTATGAAACAGATACAAACAGAAACTACACACTGTGTCTGTGAGCAACATGCCAATGTACACAATTATTCACATCCTCCACCATACAGTCTGTATGAAACAGATACACACAGAAACTACACACTGTGTGTGAGCAGCATGCCAATGTACACAATTATTCACATCCTCCACCATACAGTCTGTATGAAACAGATACACACAGAAACTACACACTGTGTGTGAGCAACATGCCAATGTACACAATTATTCACATCCTCCACCATACAGTCTGTATGAAACAGATACATACAGAAACTACATACTGTGTGTGAGCAACATGCCAATGTACACAATTATTCACATCCTCCTCCATACAGTCTGTATGAAACAGGGTGCAGAATATGTATTAAAAGGGCTTTACTTTTTACATCTCTCTAACTGTTTGGACATTGAGACCAGGTTTTATATTATGATACCTTTTTATTAGATTTCAAACTAATATCTTTACTATATATCAACTTAACACAACATTTGTTAACAGGTTTGTAAACTAGTAGTTTGCAGTTAAGACAAAAAGCGCCCCTGAAAATAATGCACACGTTTAATATGGTTATTCCTCTGAAAAAGTAACTTTTCCACAAACACTTTTACGAAATGCACGGCAACAGCATGAGCATGTAATAAGTGATAATCAGGGATATTACTAATTTGTTTGCTGCGGAATAACATGGAAAAATACAGATTTTCTATGCTGTGAGAATTTTTAATTTTACACTTGGGGCAGGACAAAAACATGCAAGCTTTTGTGTTTGTTTGATAACTAAATCAATACACTTATCATATAATCATCAACACAGGCAATTTTGCTTTAAATTTATGTAAACATACTTGTTCAATAAAACTGCTTTTGGTGTACAGAGGTCAAGGTTGAGCGAGGAGCACTGTCAGTGTCACATTCATGCTGAAACGTAGCTACAGATTACTTCACTATCCAGTGCATTGTTACTACTCAACAAGCTGTTTAAAGATACAAAAACAATTTTAAAAAATCACCCCTAAAGATCGGGTCAATGAGTGTGGCAATCCAGGTGACAAAGACTAACTCGACATAAACTAGTGTGAATACAGTAATCCGCTTTGTATCCGACTGCGGTGGGACCAGACGCCATGCGATTTTTTAATTGCGACGAGACACTTTCGCAGCGACATGACCACACACACCAGAAGTGACACAGAGGTGATGCAACAGGTTTGAAAACTGCCAGATCTATACAACTGTTCAAAAACTATGATCAAGACTGGTACATATTCGTCAACATGATGTGGAAATTATGAGTGTCTTCTCTGACGGTATTTCAACATATATGGCAATAAATCGTACAATCCAGTTCATTCGAAATAGACTCCTATATATCATCTTTCAAATCTGTATCTTTATAATTGTGATGGCCTTTGTCATAAGTTCTGGGTATTTTTTCAATGACAACTATTATTGTTTTCTCTGTCATTCTGGATACTGCTTCCCCCTGGTGGACCACGTGCATTTAAGCTGTTCTCTGATTGCTCAATGCCCTAGTTGATGCCCGACAAATCACAAAAAATCGGATTCAATCCTATTTATTTTGCATCACTCCAGTGCCGCCCTGGTGCCACTCCCACGTCGCCGGTTACGAATCCTGTGGTGTGAAAGATACGTATCAAAAATATAGGTTCTGGGGCTCCCAAGTGGTGCATCCAGTAAAGGCGCTCCACGTGGAGTGCAGAATGCGCTCTATAGTCTGGACATCACGAGTTCGAGTCGAGGGTATTCATTTGCCAACCGAGGACGGGAGCTTCCAGGGGGCGGCGCTCAATTGGACGAGCGCCACCCGGGGGAAGGGAGGGCTAGGTCGGCCAGGGTGTCCTTGGGTCACCGCACATCAGCGACCCCTGTAGTCTGGCCGGGCGCCTGCAGGCTTGCCTGTAAGCTGCCCGAGAGCTGCGTTGTCCTCCGACGCTGTAGCTCTTGGGTGGCTGCACGGTGAGTCCACAGTGTGAAAAAAAAGCGGTCGGCTGACAGCACACGCTTCGGAGGACAGCGTGTGTTCTTCTTCGCCCTCCCGAGTCAGCGCAGGGGTGGTAGCGGTGAGCTGAGCATAATAAAAAAATAAATAACTGGCCACTCCAAATTGGGAGAAAATAAGAAAAAATAATTGGCAACGACTCAATTTATAAAAAAAAAAATATACAGTACTGTGCAAAAGTTTTAGGCAGGTGTGAAAAAATGCTGTAAAGTAAGAATGCTTTCAAAAATAGACATGTTTATAGATTATATTTATCAATTAACTAAATGCAAAGTGAGTGAACAGAAGAAAAATCTAAATCAAATCCATATTTGGTGTGACAACCCTTTGCCTTCAAAACAGCATCAATTCTTCTAGGTACACTTGCACAAAGTCAGGGATTTTGTAGGCATATAGTCAGGTGTATGATTAAACAATTATACCAGACAGGTACTAATGATCATCAATTCAATATGTAGGTTGAAACACAATCATTAACTGAAACAGAAACAGCTGTGTAGGAGGAATAAAACTGGGTGAGGAACAGCCAAACTCAGCTAACAAGGTGAGGTTGCTGAAGACAGTTTACTGTCAAAAGCCATACACCATGGCAAGACTGAGCACAGCAACAAGACACAAGGTAGTTATACTGCATCAGCAAGGTCTCTCCCAGGCAGAAATTTCAAGGCATACAGGGGTTGCCAGATGTGCTGTCCAAGCTCTTTTGAAGAAGCACAAAGAAACGGGCAATGTTGAGGACCGTGAGACGCAGTGGTCGGCCAAGGAAACTTACTGCAGCAGATGAAAGACACATCATGCTTACTTCCCTTCGCGAATCGGAAGATGTCCAGCAGTGCCATCAGCTCAGAACTGGCAGAAAACAGTGGGACCCTGGTACACCCATCTACTGTCCGGAGAAGTCTGGTCAGAAGTGGCCTTCATGGAAGACTTCCGCCAAAAAGCCATACCTCCGACGTGGAAACAAGGCCAAGCGACTCAACTATGCACGAAACACAGGAACTGGGGTGCAGAAAAATGGCAGAAGGTGCTCTGGACTGATGAGTCAAAATTTGAAATATTTGGCTGTAGCAGAAGGCAGTTTGTTCGCCAAGGGCTGGAGAGCGCATACGAATGAGTGTCTGCAGGCAACAGTGAAGCATGGTGGAGGTTCCTTGCAAGTTTGGGGCTGCATTTCTGCAAATGGAGTTGGGGATTTGGTCAGAATTAATGGTCTACTCAGTGCTGAGAAGTACAGGCAGATACTTATCCATCATGCAATACCATCAGGGAGGCATCTGATTGGCCCCAAATTTATTCTGCAGCATGACAATGACCCCAAACATACAGCGAAAGTCATTAAGAACTATCTTCAGCGTAAAGAAGAACGAGGAGTCCTGGAAGTGATGGCATGGCCCCCACAGAGCCCTGATCTCAACATCATCGAGTCTGTCTGGGATTACATGAAGAGAGAGAAGCAACTGAGGCTGCCTAAATCCACAGAAGAACTGTGGTTAGTTCTCCAAGATGTTTGGGCCAACCTACCTGCCGAGTTCCTTCAAAACTGTGCAAGTGTACCTAGAAGAATTGATGCTTGATGCTGTTTTGAAGGCAAAGTGTGGTCACACTAAATATGGATTTGATTTAGATTTTTCTTCTGTTCACTCACTTTGCATTTAGTTAATTGATAAATATAATCTATTAACATGTCTATTTTTGAAAGCATTCTTACTTTACAGCATTTTTCACACCTGCCTAAAACTTTGCACAGTACTGTATATATAGGTTCTATTCATTTTGACGCATCACTGCACAGTTCCGCTTGCCGCATCACGCCTGGTGGGTAGCAGCCTTAAGGTCACACTAGCTTTTCTGTTCATGCGTTCCTGAAATGCACATGCCCAAAATTTTGCGTCCCATCCATCAGTTCACGGGCGTGAGCTGGGTGAAGGATAAGGCAGAAGCAGCAAGGAGAGTTAGTAGGACAGAAGGTGGTCACTGACTGAGGGCGACGATGCCGACACATCCCAGGGGCAGAGGACCCAGCAACCGAAACGGGATAGAAAAGATGGTCGCTGACTGAGGGCGATGATGCCGACACATCTCAGTGGCGAGGACCCAGCAACCAAGACAGGATAGAAAAGGGGTCGCTGACTGAGGACGACGATGCCGACACATCCCAGGGGCAGAGGACCCAGCAACCGAAAACATGTATGAGGGTTATGACTCGGAGAGCCCCTCGAGAGGAGATGAGAGAGAGAGGTACCTAGCATATAAGACTTCTGTAAGGGGTGCTCAGAAACCCCTGATTGGCCGAGACGCCACACTGCCTGGGACCTGAAATAGGACAAAGCAAAGAAGTTAGTATGGGACTCAGCACGAATGGTCAGCGTCCTGAAAGAGAGGCAGAATAGAACAGAGCCTCGAGTGAAGTAAGATAAGTGCAGGAGCTGCGACAGGACAGATTTTGGCCGGGGTCCGCTCTGACTCACATGGTGAGAACCCCCTGAAGGTAAGGGAGGCGGATGCCTAGCCCTGAGGTCGGGAAGTGAGACTCACTTGCCCCCAAAGGATGGACCCCGGCACCTCACGAAATCTCCCACACCATGAAACAGACAAAGGACAGCACATGCCAACGCATAACAGACAAAAGATCTGAAGGACAAACGAGACAAACAGAGGGATGGTTAGTGATTATTAGTAGGCTGTGATTATGTGTATACCTGCCGCTCAGTGGAGAGGAAAAACCCTCTTGAGGCGATTGGGGAAAACTTCTGGTGGCCCCGGTGGACAGGTAGCCCCCACTCCGGCATACTAGCGATTTTAAAATGTGCTGCAACTATATCGTAGGGAGATGAATGAACATAAGAATCTACTGCAGAAGAGGACCAGCGCCCCATGGTCTTGATCAGGCTGTGGTTGATACTGGCCCTTGCGGCGGAGGTAGCTGCGCCTATACAAAATGAATGGAGAGTATAAAGCTGAGGAGGGAGGCCTGCTCTGGAGAGGAGGGTGGAGAGGTGGGCTGAGAACCAGTGACGAGTGATAATAGAGTGAGAGGAATCGATGAATAGAGGGTCCAGGGGGGATTTCCTGATGGAGAGATATTTTGACATTGCTGAGAAAGGGCAGATGGAAGATTCAATCCTTGAGAGCTGGATGAACTGACCACGCCGGAGCTGATCTGTCTTTGAAGCACGCAGCGAATTAAGAAGTAGGAGTTGGAAATACAAGAGAGATCACATAAATGAATACCCGCTGCGGGAAGCTTGAAGCTGAAGGAACTGTGAATTCTGAGCCTCTGAGGAAACCGAAGAAGGCTGTGAGGCAGATGGTCTCCATGAGTAGATCCTCGTAGGGGAGAAGCAACCTTCCGAAGAGTAGAGATAAGTGAATGGATGATGTCTGTGGATATAGGCAGGCGGGAAGATGCAACGGGGAGCTTTTGAAGATTCCGGGAGAGTCAGACGAACTACTGGTATGGAGAGGATGGCGGGCGAAGGCACGGACATGATGCGGTAGTGATATTGAATTCCTGAAATGTAAGATTTAATGGATGCTGGGGAAAGATGAAGAGATTCCTTAGCATGAATGATGAAGGCTAGGATCCAGTCTTGATTGAAGGGAATAGGGTGGATATGATTATGAGCGCAGAAGGTTAAGAATGCTGACTAGGCTGTAGAATAAGAAGCTCTTGAAGAAGGGGCGAGGGCTGTAGACATGTAGTTTTGAGCAGTTTGAAGGAGGTTGCGGAGGGTAGGGTTCAGTCTAGAAGCAGCTGATGAAACTGTGGGGTCTGGAGGGGTTCTGGGAAGCAGACGGGACCAGCTGACGGAACTTGGATACCTGCAGGCGAGAGAGAGCATCAGCAGCATTATTATGGGTACCAGGAAGATGGCGGGCATGTATCAAGAAGTTGAGAGATACGGAAGACCATATGAGACGACGGAGCAAGCGCATAATGAGGGGGATGAAGAACGTCCTTTGTTGATGATGTGCACTGTGGGTTTGTTATCGCTGAAGAAAAGGATTGATTTCCTTGACCATTGGTGACCCCAGAGGACAACGGCCACTACAATTGGATAAATTTCTAGGAGAGCCGTGGATTTCTCTTGAGAGGGAAGGAGCTGAATTTCAGGGGCCAAGTGCTGGAGAACCATTCAAGAGCGAGGAACCCGCCGAATCCAATGGATGAGGCGCCAGTGAAGAGGACAAGATCATGAGGGGCTGAAATAAAGTCATCATAAAATAGAGAGAGACCGTTCCAGTTAGTAAGGAGATTGATCCACATCTTTATGTCTTTTCTGGCTTCGCTGAGATTTCCACGAGAGAATTCATAATCTTGACAGTTGATTAGAGGGCTAGGAGACGTGAGATAAATGTTCTGCCCTGAGGAATGATGCGGATAGCGAAATTAAAATGACCGAGGAGAGACAGGAGGTCCCGCTTTTAATGAAAGAGGAGATCTGGAAACTGTTAATGAGTGAGAGAATGTGTTGGAGTTTGGCAGGAGGCAGACTGGCTTCGAATTTCATGGTGTTGAGTGTAATGCCGAGGAATTCCAGGGAGTTAACAGGGCCGATGGTTTCTCTTGAGAAAGAGGGACACCAACTAAGGAGAAGAGGGCCTTAAGCTGACTAATTGCTTGGGCTGGAGGATCTGAAGGGGGAATAAGTAGGAAGTCATCCATTAGATGGAGGAGAAAGGGAACATGATAGGTGTTGAGCAAAATCCAGCAGAGGGCTTCTGATAAGGAATCGAATATTTTTGGGCTACTGCGGCAACCGAAGGTGAGCTGGGTGGAGAAATAGAACTTGTCTGCCCAGCAGACTCGAAAAGGTGACGGAGGGAAGGATGAAGAGGCATGACCTTAAATGCATCAGAGATATCGGCTTTGGCAAGCCAGGCTCCGTGACCTGCAATTTTGATGAAATGAATGGCATCTGAGAGCTTAATGTGGTGAAGAGCGAACTCCTCGCTTGAAATGAGGGAGTTAATACTGCGTGTGTAACCGCCTCGAGGAGCAGATAGGTCAATGATAAGGCGTTTCTTGCCAGAATACTTGCGGGTAGCGATGCCTATGGGATTAATGCGAAAGGTAGTGAAGGGGGTGCTGCAAAGGACCGACCATGAAGCCTTTGTCGACTTCGGCTTGGAGGAGGGAACTGACGACTTGTGGCTCTGCGATGGCAGAACGGAGGTTTTGACAGATGTGAGACTCGGAAGGAACGTGAGAAACGCCAGTGAAGAAGCCATTTGTAAGTCCATTAATTAGATAGGAGACGAACGGCTTGTCTGGATGATTTTGAAGCGCATTAGCGAGCCGAAACGTTGATAGGAGTAAAACCTGAAGCAGCTTTGATTGTCACTTAGCTGTAAGAGGACATATGGACCGGAGTGGGCGTCGTTGCAGAAGCTGCAGACATGGAGGTTCTTGCAGGAGCGGTTGAAGCAGACAGAAGAATTAAAGTTATTACATATTTGCCTGCCGCCTGAAAACTTGATGGGACGGCCGTAGACATCTTGGGCTTGAGATCTGGTGGGTGGAGCTGAAGCATGGATGGAAGCAGGGGCAGGTTGTCTTGAACTGAGAAGAGAAGGAGAGGGAAGAGAAATGGGTTGAAGGGAACTAGCTGCTGCCTTAGGGCACAGGTGAGAGGAGTGCGCTGTGGAGGCACATGCGCTGCAGGCGTTAGCACGAATTCCACTGAAGATACGGGTGAAACGATCTGGGTCGAACGGGACCAATCCACAATACGGTTGTCAGCTGAGAGGGTGGCAGCAGCTTTGGCTGCAAAAGCACGGCAGTATTGATAGAACAAGGTGCCTCCATAGCGCACAGATAATTCAACGACCAGGAAGAGATACTGATTTAGCTCCTGTAATCTGTGTGGATAAACAGATAATGTCACGATAGATGGAGAAAGCGAGGACGAATTCTCCCGCAGAAAGGCTTTTTTGAAGACGTGGGTCATGGGACTTTAGAGTGACTGAAACGTCTCCGCAGTCAACCACTCTGTGATCCAAAAACTCAGAAGAAGCAATGAGAATAGAAATGAGATTAACATCCTTTCCTTCAATTATTTGCTTCCTAATTTTTGGAGAAATAGAATGGCTGGTAATAGCACAGGGAGAAGAGGAACCTGCTACAGTGGCCGAGGAGAGGTTGAACTCTGGAAGAGCAACAGGGGGTACTGAAGAGGACGTACCAAAAGTATGAGCAGGAGTGCTGGAACTGAAGGCAGGTGGAGCCGAGGAAGGATTTTCCAGTTTATCAAGACGGGCGCTGAGGGCTAGCTGAGTGTCTATAATGGGCTGGAGCAGAGTTTGCAGCTGATTAAATGTGACTTGAGGGGCGCCGCTGGTGGAGGGGACGGGCGAAGTGAGTGACTGCGGCAGCAGATGCTGTGGCTGCGCTGACTGCATTGACTGCGCCGGCAGGGGGAGCTGGGCTGCGTGAGCAGGGTCTTGCATATGCGCAGCAGGAACAGGAGATGAGAGAGTAGCAGAAGAGGAGGGCCTGACAGCCAAAGCTTGCAAGCGGGGGGGAAGAATCGGCTCGGCTGACAAGGCTTCACAATAAGTAAGAAATAAGGACATGTGATCCCCGCCAACGGGGATGGGAATGGACTTCTCAAAGAGAACTTTCAGCAGCTTAGGTGTCGTCCAATCTTTATAGTGGAGCTACGGTGGGGGCTGGCTAGCGGAACCACGCATTAAGCCGCGCTCTTGCCTAGCTGAAAGCCGGGTGGAAGCAAGGTTGACTGGCGGGGCTGGTGCGGTCATGAGCCGGATCGAGGAACGGGATGTCTGACAGAGACGGACCGGTGGAGGAGTCGGAGGCAGTAACTCGTCTGAGTCGGAAGGAAAGGCGTCGGCTGAAGACTTTTCCATTTGGAAGCAGGTAGACTGCGCGTATTTAATTTGTTTGCAATAATGGTCTTCGTAATTTATTTATTTATTTATTTATTTATTTTTTATTTATTATTTTTTTGGAGTAATGCGTAACACTACCGGTCGGGATTCAAAACAAAACACTAGACAGAAAAGTTGCAGGTGATCAAGGCTTAAATAGAAAATAGATGCTAATTAGCAGGAAATTAGAAAATTAGAAGATTAGATGATTAGGAGCCACCCAGCTCCACGCCCCTGAACCACGCAAGCTAACATATACTAAACAAACAATCAGTGGTTAACACAAAGGCAAATAAACTCCAGGGATGTGCATTTTGGTACATTTTTATGAATGTTTAAACTCTATATTGGATAGCAGTCTGCCTTGTGGGTGCGTGCATTCACTACTGAGAGACAGGCAGGAGATCTAGACGGAGGCTGAAGTTGATACACCCTGCAGGGCTTAACAGGATTTATTTACATATCAAGTCAACACACTGCACAGCTCATGTGACACTACCAGCAATGGTTGCGTCACGGACCACATACAACACAGTGTATGAAAACTTTGGTAGGATCTACAATATCTGAACTAATCTTCTCTGTTCAATCATAAAGTAACGTTGCTGAAGAGGCTGATCATGGCAGATAAACGGTTCGGGTGGATATGTGACGGAGTACTGTGGCATGTTTTGTTTTTTATTATTACTACAAAGAAGTATTTGTGTACCAATAAATACTTCCTGTGTTAAGTTATTCAATAGTACTGTTTGCACATCTTATAATAGGGGGGACTCAATTGTAGATTTTTATTTTAATTGCGGAATAACACACATGTTTATTTTATCTGAGAATTTAGGTTTTTAATATTGTAGGAAACTAGGATCCCTGGTGCTCATATTGATATGGATAGGAACAGTGGCTCTGGTGCAGCCTCTCGCCTCAATGTCTCAGGCCCAGTCGCTTTGGAACTGACCAGTCAGGAGCCAGTACTGCAAGCGAAGGCATGTGCTGGCCATGCGTCCAGTGTGAGGAGGGCAAACACAGTAACCAACATGGTAGCCAACATGTCACTCTTATTAAATGGCTCCACACTAATTGTGTGTATCTTTAGACGTTAGAAATGTCACTGCACTGGGTCAAACCCTCCTCAAACTTGTCATTGAAAATAACAAGTGTTTTATCAGCGCCATCATGATCTAGTACCAGGAAACAAAACAAAAATGATCCTTTTATGAAAAGGCTGACCCTTATTCTTTCAGCAACTTGACATTCTCACTGCTTCCTTCACCCTTGACAGAATCATCACACACACTGACTGTGAAATCCAACAGTAAGAGACCGGGCCCTGGTTTGAAGCGAGTGCAAAGGCAATTATTGAGAGGAGAGGAACAATTGTAACCACATGAAACTAGCAAGAAACAGTTTAGTTGGAGGATGGAGCGGGTAAATGATTGACCTGGCTTCTTTGTACAGCAGTCCCTTGCTAAACCGAAGGCAGACAGGTTGTCCGAAATAATGAGGTGCCCAGTTTAAGAGAAATAAATAATAAAAATAAATCACACACACACAGATATTTATATAGTGCTTCATTTATTCTATCTGTATAAATCATTGCGCTGAAATAACACCAATATGTTCTCTGTACACAATCCATTATGAAAAAATATGCATCTTTACAGTAGGCCTACACAGCACAGTAGTAAAATCAAATGAATAGCTAGAGCACTTTCTCATCACTTTAGCATAGGCTACTGGTAAAAAAAAAAAAAAAAGATTCTGCTGCATTCTCTATATTACTGTACAATGCGGAAATAATAAAAGATGATTAGAAATTGAAACTAAATGATTTTAGTGCAAAATAAACACGAGAAAGCTTAACTTCAGACATTTACCGGACTTGGTTAATCAAAATAACCAAGTGCCTTTGGCTAATGACCGAATGACTCGCGTCCTCGCTTTGCCTGTGTAACTCCAAGTGCCACAAGAGTCTACCATGCTGCAATAAGTAACTAGTAAATATATCTATTCACTGCCTGTCTTTGATACCCCTTTTAACTGGACAAAACAAAAGCACCATTAAATCACGAGTTAAGCAGTCTGTGCATGTCGTCTCAAAGTCAAAGGCTTGCAGGTAGGCATGCTCTAGAGCTGAAGCTTCATGACAAATGTTTTCCAGAGTAAAAGCCTATCAAAGTGTAATAAAACACAATGAAAGCAAAGGTAAGCACAGTAAAGCACAGAGTGGTGTAGTAAAAATATTAAAACCATGGCAAACCAGGGTAAACTATGGAAAATGCATAGTATAGCCAAGAGAAAACTGCAAAATGACCATGCAAATGTCGTGGTACACTTTTATAAGAGGTCAAACTAACCAACCTTGTCATATCAGCTCTAAACATGCTAATCTCCATTTAAAGAAAAAGCAGAACCAATCATCCATACTGGCATGGATGGCTTTCAATATTGTATGTATGTGCTGCACACAGGATATATCCATCCACTATACTATCACATAATGAAGAGGAACACATTCGGATTTAGATTGTGAACATTGTGGATTGAATAATGTGCCAACAACGTACATCGTTCAGTGATCGGCCATTATCTTTGTATTGCTGTTCCGATCAGATCATGAGTATTTAATGGTCAATTTCACTACAATATACTAACCTTTCCCAAAGTGGTGGACAATTAGTAACTGTATTTCATTCAATAACTTAACAAAACCCTTTTCTTTTACAGTCCTGTTGCCTTGTGCCTTTTGTATGATGTTTAAACCCATTCTGAATGGCTTACTGCAGATATTCAAATATTGTCTTACTGTGTTAAGATGCTTTGACCTGAGTACTGGAGTTGCTTCTCCGTTCTAGTTACCTGCCACAGACATACAATATGTAACCCAGGCTAGATCTACCTGCCACAGACATACAATATGTAACCCAGGCTAGATCTACCTGCCACAGGCATACCATATGTAACCCAGGCTAGATCTACCTGCCACAGGCATACCATATGTAACCCAGGCTAGATCTACCTGCCACAGGCATACCATATGTATCCCAGGCTAGATCTACCTGCCACAGGCATACCATATGTAACCCAGGCTAGATCTACCTGCCACAGGCATACAATATGTAACCCAGGCTAGATCTACCTGCCACAGACATACCATATGTAACCCAGGCTAGATCTACTTGCCACAGGCATACCATATGTAACCCAGGCTAGATCTACCTGCCACAGACATACAATATGTAACCCAGGCTAGATCTACCTGCCACAGGCATACAATATGTAACCCAGGCTAGATCTACCTGCCACAGGCATACAATATGTAACCCAGGCTAGATCTACCTGCCACAGGCATACAATATGTAACCCAGGCTAGATCTACCTGCCACAGGCATACAATATGTAACCCAGGCTAGATCCGAGTTCTAAATCGGAAGCCAAACTGTGTTTATTGATGTTTTGCCAGCAATACAAAAAAACTAAACAAAACCACCCTTAATAGCAGTTACAACTATGAAAGACTGGATTGTATGCCGGGCAGGCAACAAAAGCAATAAACACATGAGAAAGGATCAAAGGACATGCAATTGCAATAAGAGCTACTATGATTATGATTAAGGGAACAGTAAAAAATTAAAAAGTAATTTGAAGCGACTTTCTCTTTAAAAAGAACTATGACTGTATACCATAAAACATGCAAAGCTAAAAAAAAAAACCCAGATGACTCCTACAATACATAATTCCTAAACAATTTAGACAGAATTAATACTGAGATCACATCGATTCACTATAATATAGCAAGACTACTATAACATAGGTACAACATAGCTTTACATAGATTCTATAAAATTCTATGAAACAATATATACAAATATTGCAGAATATGAATATATAGTATGACAATACTACAGGTGTTTCTGATAGCTCCTTCTGATATTATGTTTTTATTTTTTAAAAGGAAAAGGTATTATATTCTAATTATTATACATTATTATATTGTAATTATTATAACTACATCTTCACGGGTAGCTTTGATTTTTAATCAACAATTATTCTGCACGCATATAAATTGCTTATCTAACAATAACACTGTTCTGTCTTAGTGAACTTGCCTTCAAACGCACCTGATAAAAGCAGTGGGAGTGTGGTATAAAAGAGTAAGATCTCCCCCTACTGGCGGCTTTCAGAATAACTTAACAAACTTTTAGAACACGATAAAAATTCCACAGAAAGCGGCTTGCTGCTGGAGAAAATGAACCAACACAATTCTGGAGAAAATGAACCAACACAATTCTGTATACCGACTGTTCATTTCAAAAGGACGTTATAAAACAGTACACCGCATATTGTTTAGCGATTGAATAAACCTATACATAGAAACTTTTCAAGTTAGACGTACCACCTGTAAAGTCATGTACGGTACAGTGCACAAGAAAAGGTTAACCTTTAAATCAATACAAAGCCAAAATACAATGACTCACACACATTAATGCAACAGTACAGCGAGCAGTAGCTAGCCCTTCCATTGCTTAACCTACTGAATAGAAATGCAATCGAAATGATATGCAGTAATTATGACATCACACCGTAAAAAATCTTAAAATACCCAAGCAGATAAACGACATATACAAACACTGAATTATCCCTTTGATTTATAGAGGGGCGGCTATTGAACACTACCATTTAAACTGTCATATGAATTATAGGTTTTAAATGATGCACATAAAACCGCTAACGAGATCTCAAACTACACTGGCGTCTGGCGTGTTATTATAAACAACTCAATCACATCTGATGTACTTTGAATAGCTGCAGGATTAAAACATTTACAAATTTAGTTGGCAAGACCTGACCGAGTTCAGTTTTTAAAAGTGCTGGCTACTCGATGTCAGAAGCTTTCCGTGATGCCCACTAACGATAGACTATCATTCAGACCGCCTTATTCAACATTAAAATAAGAAGACTCGTTTGTTTAACAGTCGCCTTGATAATAAATGATTAGCACGGATTGCAGTGGCATTCTATTGTCATAATTCCATCAGAACAGGGATACAGATTTCGACTTGTGTCAGCAGATTCTGTGCAACCTTTCCCTGTGTTGTTTGCAAGGCGAGACGGCATCTCTATTGATTTAATGCAAAAAATGGGTTTTGTTCAGGGAAGAAAAAAAAACTGCTAATGTTAAAACATTCAGACCTGTTCACAGAAATAATGCATGACAAAAATACTTAACATTTTGATTTAAGCGTGTTTGGATAATACCCCCTTATGCGTGCCATTGTTAAAATGCAAGTTTGTGTTAGCTATTAGGTAAGATCTGTTCAGAGTGGTAAATAAACTGAAACAGTGCGTGGACTGATACCAGATCTAGCTCCAATTTCTCTCCCCGGCTTCACTACGCACAAATCATCCGGCGCATCGCGGTCAATTCCAGGTTTAAAACCTGCAGTTTCACATGAACATAATCCAATCCCACACACGTGAGACGCGACACACCAAATATGTATTTTAATGTTCGTAATTTATTTTCTGAATTGACTCAGTTTTCAGAAATCAACGAGGATTAATGTTCTCGCTTTATAGCATAATGACACTAAATTGAATTAAACGAACGTGCTTCACAACAACTATCTTAGTCGTTGTAAACATGTACCTTTACCTACAGAATGTGCAGGGAACAACGCCTTGTAGATGACTATACGGTTCAATTCTATTAGTTTATCTGTTACATTGTGTTTTCAATGCGTGCAATATATACTATATATGTATAGATAGATAACTTACCTAAAATTGATTCTCCCCTATGGCTGGGATCTGAAGTCCCCTGCGTTTTATTCTGTTAGAGGAAAACTTCTGCTGCTGAAACCCGTGTATCCACTGTTCATGCTGATAGCCGGGGCTTTGATGCTGAATTGCGGATGATTTGGCAGACCTTCGCATGCTCAGGAGAGAAAAATCCGTTTCTGACTGATCAGGTTGCAGACATCAGTAGAGAGAGAGGTGGTTAGACGAAAGAGAAAGAGAGCGAGCGATTGGAGAAAAAAAATCCTATTTGTTTTAATGCGACCGGGAGCAAAGGCGCAGGTGAGGCGGGATAGTGCTGTACAGATCAGGTGCGTGGAGAAGGCAGGATCTGTAGACTGTAGCAGACTGCCAGTGTGGATGTAAGCAACGTGAAAGGGAGATAGAGAAAGGGGAGGGACTGAACTTGCAGTTTTGTTTTATTAGAGGATGGTTGTGCCAGACACGAGGGGTGGGACTCGATCACAGAACTTGATACAACTAAACGAAGAAGGAGGGACTCTGTCTTGATTGTAAGAAAATAGCGGTGGGTCTTTGGTATTGAACAGCGTTTATATTAGAAGTGCATTGCAAAATGGGATTTCTATTAAACTCCCTAGCGAACATTAACAAATACGGCGTAATGAAGTCTAGGCGGATGAGTGTGTTGCTCCGAACAATGCCTCTTTTTTCTGCTTAATAAACGCAGGGTTCAGCGCTGCCGAAACTGCTGTAAAAGCAAAACACTGAACACGGTCGGTAGGACCAATCTGTGCACCTCAATTAGCGAGTTGTGTTGTGTGTGAATATCTGGACGAACTGATTTGTGACGAATGCATTGTATAAAAAGTAATAATAATAGGTCAGAAAGGGTCTCAGTGGCTGTTAGATTAATGTAACCATTCACAGCACGGAACAAATAAAAGTCTGCAGGTAGTCAAATTGATTTCAAGTGTGTTTCTACTTGCACAATTGATTAGGCAAAGCTTTCAGTCAAGAAATCGATCGGGGCGGTTCAAAATGCTTCAGTTCCACAGGGGAATACATCAAAGTGACCAGGTGCCAATACAGAGGATCAGTCCAACAGGGGAATGTGTAAAGAAATGGGACAACCTGATAGAATATGCAGTGAAGCTGCACACGCCAGAGTAAAAGAACAGTTCGTTCAGTGCCAGTATCACAAATTGTTCGTTTCCATTCTTCGAACCTTTGAGATTTTCGAGCATTTCAACAATTAAAACATCTTCATCTTTCTTGTTTTATTATATTTAACCCAATCCGGGAATGTATCCTACAATCAAATTGTGCTTACATTTAATTGTGTTCTGCTTTAAAGAAAAAGATAAATCCTCCAAACGCTGAAAATGGGTTCAGTAACTCCAGTGCAGTCTTTCTCTTTATATTTTTCCCGTTTTGCAAACTGAGTCGTGCCCAGTGCTGATGCTACGTCCTTGAACATAGCTAGATGTGCTGCTGATTGTGAGCTGGCTAGCTACAGCGTCCTGCCCAGCCCTCTGCCTCTTCGGCAGACTTAAGAATGCGATTCCTGTGGGACAACAGCGACACGCAGTCCAGCACACAAACGTGCTGCACAGAACAACACGATCTGCGGCAAAATAATACATGCATTCAAGCAACAGTCAAATGGTGTTGTTGATACTTCAACGCGGGGTAGTGTTAGGGTTTAACATGTTATCTGGGTTACTAAAGTCAGGCAAAAAAGCTGTTAAAGATGTAGACCCGTTTTTACACCGAGGTAAATATGATATTAGTATGATAATACCCGTATTGTTATTTATTACATGTAAGCCGCTGTAATATCCAGCTGTATTTTCCCTTGGAGAATATGGCAGTGTTTGCACGTATCTAGCCCAAGGCACAGCATGTAAGACATACACACAGTACAATGCAACTATGGGCTTTTGAAACTAGCTTGTAAAAACATTACATACTGAAAGTTGGACTTAAAACATTGTTCATGATGAGTAAGGGTTAGTTTCACAGACCCTGATTAACACTAATCTGGGACTACCTTACCTGAGATAACATATATGGTTCAAGATCAGTGCTAATAATCAAGGTCTGTGAAAATCAACACGCCCCATCTATAGAACGCTATGTCACCTGTACATTTTAAATTTAAAAATGCTTCTTGCCCCACAACCTATCATTTTAAAGTGGTTGGATATTTGTACTTTTGTAGGATAGGTGTTAAGCATGAAAAAGCTCATTTGCAATATCAAAGAAACATTAATGCTTTTGCCAAAACACTGATTCTTAACCACTACATTTTGTTTCATATTACAGTTTAAAATTATGCCATTATTAAAGTTATGAAACAGTCATTTCAAAAACCCATATCCCGTGGAAAACCCAATTTAAAATCTACATGGTCCATACAAACCAGAAACCAGGTATATGAGCACACCGGCGATTGCACGATACAAGCTGAATCAAAAACCTGCTGATTTAAAAAATCGATAAAATAATCATGACCTGGCTGATAGAAGTGTGCCATGCTAGGCTCTGCGTAGGGCAGCACATTGCTGAGCACCGGTGTCACGTCAATTTATACTACCTATCAAATTTTCCTTGCTGAGCATTCCCAGACTGTTTTCCCCTTGCACTACGCATGCCCAGATTTCTTTTCTTTGCAGACCGAGGACGCCCATCAAAAAATAATACCTTTGGATATGTATGATATTTTGACATCATAGAAGCACCCATCAAATGTTGCTGCCTTCAATAGAGAATTGCCATGATATGACATTTTGACAGTACACACATAACCATAACATTTTGCTACCTTCAGTAGAGAATTGCCAAGGTATGAACATTTGACAGCTGATCTGCACCCATCAAATTTTGCTACCTTCAATAAAAGAACATTATCAAAGTCTGATATATTTTAGGCATCTACCAATTGGTAGACCTAGAACAATTACAACATACTGTATTACATTTTCACATCAAACAGGATTCATTATATATGGGAACTGTATTGATTTTGGTGTATTATTATTATTATTATTATTATTATTATTATTATTATTATTATTATTAGTAGTAGTAGTAGTAGTCGTCGTAGTCGTAGTAGTAGTCGTAGTAGTCGCAGTAGTCATAGTAGTAGTACAGCTGTTTGCCTGGTGTGAGTTCTTATACTGTGATGTTGTTAATATTAGTTTGAAAATAAGTATAATGTTAATTATATTACATTATTTTAGCTATGTTACATCATTTTTAGAATATTCTTAAACTGCTCTCTATATAACCACCAAGATGAATTGTTGGATTGTTCGAACTAGACCAAAAAAATGACTTTTATAGCTACAGATGAAATTTTGGTACAGGTATTAAATTTTGACAAGGTAGCAACATGTGACACTTATATATGTCATATTTTGCTACCGGTAGCAAATTTTGACGAAGTAGCAACAACAACGTTACATCGACCCTGTAGGCAGCCTGTATAACAGGCTACACAGACAGTCAGGATCTGTGTGAAAAGGTCTGAAATAGTGGAATCTATCCTGACAATCAGGACCTCCCAATCAGCTGAGCTCCGAGCAAGCCTTCCTGTTTAGCACAGCAGCAGCACAGCTGAATCAGCGACAGGGTCCTCCCTGTCACAAAGCATCATTAGCTTCCTGAGGAATTCCAAGAGAAGCGTTTACAATTTCAGTGTTTCATTATTAGGCTCAGTTCTAATCAGACCCATGTATTCTTCTACTTGCCAAGCAATACCACGGTTCACAAAATGGGAGAAAAGCATGTGCGAGTAATGAGAAGCAGCGCATAGTAATGCAGTGTGTGACAGCAGACTGGAAATGAGAAGCAGCTCATAACTGTAATGCAGTGTGTGACAGCAGACTGGAAATGAGAAGCAGCTCATAGCTCTAATGCTGTGTGTGACAGCAGACTGGAAATCAGAAGCAGCTCATAAC
>CM060276.1:11004105-11144414 GCA_030684275.1 Acipenser oxyrinchus oxyrinchus
TCAGTGCTGCCTAAATATATTTATATTCACCAGTGAAATTGTGCCTTGATCCTTGAGCGGAGGAATCGAAAGAAAGGACAGTAAATTATTCATGATTATTTACGTAATACAAAACAATCAAAAGAATGATGCAATTATGGACTTCAAGTCATACTTCAGCTGCTGTAAACTAAACTTGTATTTACTGGGCCAAATCAGAAAGAAGTACAATCTAGGGAGTTACCCACGGAAGGTGTCATGTATTTGTTTGTTACTAGAAAGAAGTTAATCATCAGCAAATGTTTTGTTTCACTTAAGATTAAAATGTCATGTACTTATCTGTAGAAAGCAATAGTAACCCATGTGTGGTTTATTGATAATATATTGTTTATCATGTGATCACTTCTAGTGATCTGCATTAGATTACCAAATACATTACTGAGCTGTGACAGCATCCCTTAAGTTAGTGCTAATTATTTCAAGGGTACAATGTTATTACCATTGAAATGCGATTCTTGGTTATCAGCACAGGTTTGTCTTTCTGAATAACTCTTGGAACTGCACATTGTATCCATGTGTATCGAGCAGTGTTGTGTGATGCACTGCTGGTACAGATTCAGTCGGTGAGATGAGATGAGGTTAAAAGCTCTGTAAGTATGAAATCAGGTGAGCCTGGCGCTTTAGCATAGTGGTTAAGATGCTTGCTTGCGTTGTGTGGGGTCATCAGTTTGTACCCAGCCACCTCCATGTTACACAGGCAGGAAACTTGGTTTGGGGGAGATGACACGTAATTGCATTGGGCAGAAAAGGACTTTCATTCAGTCCCCCTCAATTGAGGGAGAGAACAGTGCTATGAAGCTTTTATTTTCAAGCACAAAGGAGGTGAAGTCACATTTAATAGGAGTTGAAACATAATATAAGATGATCAGAATATTGAGAACTTTTTTAGCCTAGAAATACCTTAGCCAGTAAAAATAGTCATTACTGTCCAACCCTATACCCTATTAGTATAAAGTGACCCCAATGGTATTTTGGTCATTTAGGGAACATCTGTGTTTGTGTATTTACAGCTACCTGCTCTTACCAACAAGAGCAGGTTGTTGTTAAATACAAGTGAATGTGTGACATCTAGAATCATTAGAAACCTGCCTTAAAGAGTAAGTAGCGGGGTTCGAAAAAATATAGCATTACGTCCCCATGTGTTGCTACAACTGTTTAAATAATGGACCTGTCATTTTTCTTTTCGTTGTTAACATCCTGACAACTTTTTGCACATAACTTTTAAAAGTTTGTTTCAAAGCTCTTTTCAAAATGTCCGCTCTAGTGCACTGATAGTGTAAGAATTATTACCCACACTGCCAAACAGATAACACATCAATAACAATCCATGATGTGGTTGGAACAGAAAAGCCAGAGCACTTGTTATGTTTTTTTTATCGCTCTTCCTGCATGATTTAGAGGACAGATCTCAAACTCCAGTGCACAAGAGCGGCCATTTTAAAGTTCTAAGTGTAAAAAGTTGTCAGGATGTTAACCAACAAAAATACAGATACATTATTTAAACAGTTTTAGCAACACATGGGGACGTGTATTGCTATATTTTTCAGAAACCCACTCTTTTAAGAAACCAGAAAGATTCAGTGTTGTTGGCGAGCACTTAATTAATCAGGTTTCACAGCAATGATAAGCATGCACAAGGCACACTGCCACTTCTTTCTTATAGGTACTGTTCTGCGTTTTCAGTTTTTATCTTTAAACATTTCTGTGATTTACCACATTTTCCCAAGTTAGCTGGTACTTTGCGAACATTTTGGCAATCGCTGTGCTGACAGAACTAGTATCTGCAGAAGGTATGAACATGACATCAGCACAAAACAAGCCAGGTTTATTCACCTTGAAATGATAAAAAGAAAAGAAAATCGACAGAACTGGGCGGTGCAAGCCATTGGGAGACATGTCAAAAATCACACTGGACATTTCCATCAAAGCGTTCCATAACTTTACCAACTAAAGCATCACAATTTTCTGTTAAATATTTACGATTAAGATTGTTGGCATTGGGCAGTGTTTTTGCTGATGGACAGTACTGTCACATGAAGTCACCAATTCATATCTCTGTGCAATAAACAGTGGCTGTCCAGCAAAGCACAGTGCTCTGACAAACTCATTAATACAGTCATTCTGCGCTCTTTTTATTAAAGCGTCTGTAAAATCTGCATAAATTGATTACTTGTCTCTCAGTTCACTTTATTGTTTTAGTTTAATGTGTCGCTTATTTTTCAGTAGTACAGTGGAACATCGCATATCCGACCGTCACATAACCACCCTGATCAATTAACTGCCTCTAAATAAATAAATACATATTAAAATTAGGCTACAAGAGTAATGGTATTGACAGCAAGTGCAGCGTCCGCGATGGAAACAGAAAGTGTTCTAGCAATCAGCCTTTTGGTGCCTTCCCTTTAAGAGAGACGGGCTGTGTGTGTGTGTGTGTGAGAGTCAGCTGTGTGTAGCAGTGAGGTTTCAATACACCAGTTGAGAAAGCTTTTGGCAATATCAAGAAAGAGTGCAAAGTACCGTGACAGACATATTAAGAAAGCAGAACCAGGGAGGCAGGGACTTCTAGAGTTAAGAAAGAAGCCATCAGTTGTAGGTTACTGTATATTTACTGTTTTTGTTTTGTATTTTTTTTTAAAAAGCTTTGTGTGGAGATAACCTCTAGTAAACCGCATAGCAACACTGTGTATTGTAGCCTCATTAATCTTGTTTATGTTTTGCTTACTTTTAAAGCAAAGAATTTCCCCATGTTTAAAACAGTTTGAGTGTTGTTTTTGTTCACTAACCTATTTATGCATATGTAAATGTCATTTTCTCTAGATGTTCACAAATCTGACTTTTTCACATATCTGCCTATACCCCAGTCCACAGGAGGTCGGATATGCCAAATTGTACTGTACCTATGTTCTTTTATTGTCAGCTGAACATGTACCTCAATACAGCAGTATTTGCAGCGCCATGCATCCTCTCCCTCATCTGACCCACTTCTGCTATTTTTGCGTTTTGTATACTTGAAACATTCGTTTTCTTTTGAATATTCATAAACTGATTTACGTTTTCTCCCCATTCCTCATCCATTAAAAATATTATATTTTCGTGTAAGTATTTCATAGTTTTTGATCAAGCAAGTAGTTACTACGCCCAGCAATTGCCACAATAATCAGACTTTGATTGGCCAACATAATCAGGTGATAATGTGTTTGTGAAGTGACAGAGAACCAGGTTTTGAACGTTGTTTTGATCCTCTGACGTCTAAGCGTCTGCTGTATCCCAGGATACAGTGTAGATCTGCTTATTACAATGTCAGAGTCAAAATAAAACAGCATTTTAATCAAAATATTGTGTATTTCCTAGAAAATAGTACTGGGAAAATATTGAATAATAGACAAGAATCGGGTATAAATCAATAAAAACACTACTTCTAGGATATGAAACACTAGAGATGGTAAGTGTGTTGTAGCTCATTAGTGAAATCACTTCACAGCCTGTTATTTCTTGCATATCACTATTTATTTGATCTTAGTACTGTCACGGCAACCCATTGATTCCACTTGTGTTTATGTTTGACATATTAAAGGGGCTAAATGCCATTTGAATGTGATTTAACAAAGGCTTGGATCTGCTAGTACTTGCTGTTCCATGAAAGATCACAGGCAGCATGGTATAAAGATGGCATCATGCAGATCTGATGGAACTGTACAACTTTGCTGTGTTCAGATCTCTGACTTAATTGTCTAAAACACGAGTGCGATTTATTTGTTCAGTAAATCACAACGATTTCTGTTCAGGTTTAGGGAAGTGTGCTAACCAATGTTTTTAAAATCACAATCTTACCTTTTATTAACACCAGTGAATATTCGTTTTATATACAGCCTTGTATTTGAAAAACGAGCAAAGAGCATAAAGTTGACAATGTTAATAGGCAAATGTATTATAAAGACTTGATTAGCACCCTTATATGTGCCTTTTCTAGTTGCAGTACAACATCTGGATATTTTACTCTTTGGAATGGTACAGTACAATGTGACTAATAACAAAACTAACCCCCCAAAAATATGCTAACTTTGAATCTCTAATACAGGAACTTCTAAAACTATCATGATTTTTAGGTACTCATAACAGGTGTTATTGCATTTGAGAAGGTCTATATACAGAGATTCATAATTCACACATCATTATCAGAGCATCACTGAACTTGGAGGTGCGTGGAGGATGATATGCAAAGGGAAAGCCTCTAAAGACATTTTGTTACGCACTGTTTGGCCACGGAGGGTTGTTAAATAATGTCAGCATTTAAGTAGAATTGAAAACTGCAAGACAACAATGCTGTGCAAATTATGAATCACCCTGCATATCCATAATCATGCATTGGTTCAGGGCATTTTATTTGATTTGAAATTGTAAAAATATAACTAGAAAATGTAATAAGCATATGGTATAAAAGACTGCAATTTGTGGGCTGACCCACATTATCATATGCTAATTTCTCCTGGCCTGCTGTCCTGAGATTTGCGAGTTTCTTACACATTTTATGAACCAATTTATTTTTGAAAACTAATGCAGTTAGACAGCCAACTGCTAATGAAACATGATGCAATTTTGGCATGACACATCCCTCTTTTCAATCTATAAGCGTTGTCCCGGTGGGCGTGTGATTCTATCCCTGCGTTTGTTTGTGTATTAATAATGTATACATGGGTTCCCAGCAGCACACACAGAGACTGCTCTGCAGTGATCCATTTCAGGGTTTATTCAAAGCCTGTTATAATCACCAAAGAGTATTCAGAACTAGTCTCTTCCTTTTAACTGATTTCTTGCTCTTTCCAAGATGTGTGAGTCCTGATTTAAATATGCAGGTGAGCATTTCATCCACTGATCAAGCGATCCTCAGGGTGCTTCTGGAGTAGTTTCATTAACAAATGTACAGGAGTATCTGGAATGTCTTCTGTTTAAATATGTCCTAAACCTAATTTCCTTAATGCCTTCAGCCCAGTTAATCAATAAATCTCGAGCCAAACTAAGAATTTCTTATTTAATTTTAAACTCAGTTCTGCTCAAAAGTAATTCAAATTGAAAAGCAAAATAAACTATACAACAGCATATTCCCACAGTGGAAGATCAGAACCCGCTGGTCCATTCAGTTTATTTGTGGACACTTCTGGCATCGTGGCAGTTCCTGGAACCTTGGCAATTGGCAAACTGATAACTTTCAATAAAGACTACAACTCCCATAGTCCTGTTCACAGTCTTGTAGTCCTTTTGCCAATTAACATGGTCGGTGCTGCGTCACTTCTGCTTAGCCAACCAGCGGCAAGGGTGGAAATAGTGGGTGTTCTTACATTATAGCCTGTGGGAGTTTTGCTGATGTACTGATAATTCATAATAATACGCTTACTCTAGCGACAGGACTTTTTTTTTTGCTATGACAATAATGTACAATTACGTGGAGAACCTATGTCATGTTGCAAAAGAACGATATGCAGACAAATTATCGGCTGCAAACATCGATTACTGCCCGACAATGTCCATCAGTGTATCTCTGCACACATAAATTATGATGATGATGATTATAAGTAATGTGATTTCAGCAACAGTACAGATAAAAAATAATAATACGTGATAATATTAAATTACTGCTTGTTTTTGTTTAAATCAGATGCATATACATATGAATCGAAAATTTATGTAAACTTGTCCTGAAAGGCCTACTTAATAATACCTAGTCTAGTTCATACTAGCAAAAGAGTGAGTCATCCTATGTTTCATAGGTAATAAATTATAGCAATAGTGCCAATAGGTATGTATCCTAGGTCTATATAAATTATTATTTTTATAATAAAAATCCTGGATTCTGCAAATGGCTGCCATTTGGACCCGTCTCTCCTGAGCTGCTTTAAGGGATTATCCGCTTTTTCTTTTGAAGTTTGTCCTTTGGAAAACAGTGAAATTGTTTCCCTTCATCAAATTGTGGTTAGTACAACCAACTGCTTCACATTGTTTGGGCATTTTATTGCACAAATTTGCTGAACACAGCACAGTTTCCCATTGTAAACATAGCAACAATAGGCGTATTTTCACCCGAGCCTCGGTTTGGAGTGCATATTTCCCGGATGTCCGACCAATGCGAATGGGGTTAATTATTAATCATTTCTTGCTTATAGCAGAGTAAGGAGACTCCACTGACTCATGTTTTCCCTTTCCCTTGTGCAGGTCTCCACAGAATGGAGCAAGAATGAACAGAGAGCGGCTGAAAGAAAAGCATGAACTGGAGGTTTATTGAGGTCATCTACTTCCTGTTTATATGGGACCATATAACAGTACAGTGTTCCCGCCAGGACCCATCCACTGCCGAGCACCATGTCTCCAAGCAATTTGATTGGCTCATTTCCGACCGGGGCCTTTCCACCACTCTCGGGGTTATTTATCCTTTGTGGAAAGATTTCGTCAAGGATTTACTGACCAGATATAAAATTTACAGGTAAATGTATTTTATTTGAACTGTCTATTTAATGATAAGGGGTCTATTTATTTGATCTAAATACCGCCACTGTTTAAATGTTAAAATAGGGCTTCCAACGATATAATTACATGTTGGCTACCTGCTTTCATTGTTTTAAACAATGGCAGTGTTTCGGTCCCCGCTGTTTGGATACTTTTGATCAATCTCTTTATATTTAACCAGGTGACACCTAGAACCCATACTGTACTTACTGTAGGGATGAAGAGCATACCCTCACAGGCACCAAGTGGCAAGCTGGTTTTGCTGCCATTCCTAATATTCTTCTGTTCAATATCATGAGATATAACCTTTCACTCCACATGTAAATGTCGCTATTGCATGCATTATGAAATGTCTTGTTAACTTGTAGAATCAATAGCTGGCCTTAAGTTTCTTGGTAAATTCAGAGTCGAGGAAACATGGCTCTCAGTTATCACATGTTTTCAGTTTTGATGGTAGTTAAACTGTTGCGTTTTCTGGTTTTGTATCAAAACACATCTGCCTTTTTTATTGTTTAAAAGTAAATGGAAGAAATGGCAGAGGGATTTTGTGTGATCTTTTTTCCTTCAGTGTTTCTTTTACTTCCAAATTTGGTCTGTTCTTGGCTGCCTGGTACTCTACTTTTGCTGTGGTCTCCTGCTAGGGAGGCAGGTTTCACTGGAGGCGCTGTTATCATCTGCTTTTCATATTCTTTTTTGCTATGGTTTATGCCTTATGGTTATTGTGGAATGACACACAGGCACTGTTCGCAGGCATGGTGCATAACTAGGAAGTCCAAAAAAGACATTTTGTGTGAATTGTTTTAAATTGGTAAAAACATCATGACACTATACATATGCAAAAGAGACTAGAATATTGACATCATGCCAAAAAGGTTTAAGATTGAGAAGAAAGTGAAAAAGAAAGAAAAGGGTACCCCAAAAAAGACTATGTGTTCAAGTAAATTCTTTAAGTGACATGCGAACACTCACCTTATCACAAAAAGGTATTGAACTTCCCAATAGGCAACCATGAAGCACACTGCATGAAGGGAAAATTCAGACCTATTCTCACAGGCAAGCACTGAGATTCTTATTACATCGTGACTACCTGCTGCACTGGGTTCTCAACCAGCTAGTACAACTGGCAGCTCATTTACATATGTTTGATTGATTTGCTCCACAAGATTTTCAGCGCAGCACTCAGGCTGACATCATAGTGTGCAAAGAGGTTGTGGAGAGTGCCAGGGCCGCTCTAGTTAAGAGACCGGTACCTGTTAGAGCACGTCCGTATATACAGTGGCTCTCAAAGTATTCACCCCTTGGACTTTTCCACATTTTATTGTGTTACAACATGGAATCAAAATGGATTTAATTAGGAATTTTTGCCACTGATCAACACAAAAAAGTCCATAATGTCAAAGTGAAAAATAAAATCTACAAATTGTTCTAAATTAATTACAAATATAAAACAGAAAATGATTGATTGCATAAGTATTCACCCCTTTGCTATGACACACCTAAATAAGCTCTGGTGCAACCAATTGTCTTTAGTCACATAATCAGTTGAATGGAGTCCACCTGTGGAATGGAGAGAATATGGCACAACTGTGAATCTGTCTAGAACAGGCCGTTCTCAAAAGCGGAGTATCCGGGCGAGAAGGGCACTAGTCAGGAGGCCACCAAGAGGCCTATGGCAACTCTAAAGGAGTTACAGTCTTCCACGGCTGGGCTTGGAGGCACTGTGCATACGGCAACAATAGCCTGGGTGCTTCACAAAACTGGCCTTTATGGGAGAGTGGCAAAAAGAAACCCATTGTTGAAAAAACTCACATCAAATCTCGGCTAGTTTGCCAGAAGGTATGTGGGAGACTCTGAGACCAAGTGGAAGAAGATTCTATGGTCTGATGAGACCAAAATAGAGCTTTTGGCCTCAATGCTAAGCTATGTTTGGCGCAAGCCTAACACCGCACATCATCCAGAGAACACCATCCCTACCATGAAGCATGATGGTGGCAACATCATGCTATGGGGATGCTTCTCTGCGTCAGGGCCTGGAAAGCTTGTGAAGATAGAGGGCAAAATGGATGCAGCAAAGTACAGAGAAATCCTGGAGGAAAACCTGCTGAAGTCTGCAAGAGACCTGGGACTTGGGAGAAGATTCATCTTCCAGCAGGACAATGACCCCAAACATACAGCCAAAGCCACACTGGAGTGGCTTAAAAACAAAAAGGTCAATGTCCTGGAGTGGCCCAGTCAAAGCCCGGACCTCAATCCAATTGAGAATATGTGGAAAGAGTTGAAAATTGCTGTTCACCAAAGGTCCCCATCCAACTTGACGGAGCTTGAGCAATTTTGCAAAGAATGGGCAAAAATTGCAGTGTCCAGATGTGCAAAGCTGGTAGAGACTTATCCAAATAGACTCATGGCTGTAATTGCTGCCATAGGTGCCTCTACCAAATATTGACTCAAGGGGGTGAATACTTATGCAATCAATTATTTTCTGTTTTATATTCGTAATATTTGTAATTACTTGCAAAACTCCTAATTAAATCCATTTTGATTCCATGTTGTAACACAATAAAATGTGGAAAAGTCCAAGGGGATGATACTTTTGAGAGCCACTGTACATATACAGCATTGACATCAGTCTACCTTGCTATTTCTAACATGCTATCTGAAGGCAGAAAACGTTACAGCTAATTATTAAATAATAATAGTGAGTTATCAGTTGATCAATTACTTTTTCTTCTTTATCAATCATTAACCAATTTGGGGAATGGCAACATTTCAAACATGTTTTTGCAGGGATGGGATTTTAACTTAAATTCAAATAAACCAAACTTTATTTATATACTTTAATACTGTGTGTGTGTGTATGTATGTATGTATGTATGTATATATACAGTACTGTCCAAAAGTTTTAGGCAGGTGTGAAAAAATGCTTTAAAGTAAGAATGCTTTCAAAATAGACATGTTAATAGATTATATTTATCAATTAACTAAATGCAAAGTGAGTGAACAGAAGAAAATCTAAATCAAATCCATAATTGGTGGACCACCCTTTGCCTTCAAAATAGCATCAAGCATCAATTCTTCTAGGTACACTTGCACAAAGTCAGGGATTTTGTAGGCATATAGTCAGGTGTATGATTAAACAATTATACCAAACAGGTGCTAATGATCATCAATTCAATATGTAGGTTGAAACACAATCATTAACTGAAACAGAAACAGCTGTGTAGGAGGAATAAAACTGGGTGAGGAACAGCCAAACTCAGCTAACAAGGTGAGGTTGCTGAAGACAGTTTACTGTCAAAAGTCATACACCATGGCAAGACTGAGCACAGCAACAAGACACAAGGTAGTTATACTGCATCAGCAATGTCTCTCCCAGGCAGAAATTTCAAGGCAGACAGGGTTTCCAGATGTGCTGTCCAAGCTCTTTGAAGAAGCACAAAGAAACGGGCAACGCTGAGGACCGTGAGCGCAGTGGTCGGCCAAGGAAACTTACTGCAGCAGATGAAAGACACATCATGCTTACTTCCCTTCGCAATCGGAAGATGTCCAGCAGTGCTATCAGCTCAGAATTGGCAGAAAACAGTGGGACCCTGGTACACCCATCTACTGTCCGGAAGTCTGGTCAGAAGTGGCCTTCATGGAAGACTTGCGCCAAAAAGCCATACCTCCGGCGTGGAAACAAGGCCAAGCGACTCAACTATGCACGAAAACACAGGAACTGGGGTGCAGAAAAATGGCAGCAGGTGCTCTGGACTGATGAGTCAAAATTTGAAAGATTTGGCTGTAGCAGAAGGCAGTTTGTTGCGAAGGGCTGGAGAGCATACACGAATGAGTGTCTGCAGGCAACAGTGAAGCATGGTGGAGGTTCCTTGCAAGTTTGGGGCTGCATTTCTGCAAATGGAGTTGGGGATTTGGTCCGAATTAATGGTCTCCTCAATGCTGAGAAGTACAGGCAGATACTTATCCATCATGCAATACCATCAGGGAGGCATCTGATTGGCCCCAAATTTATTCTGCAGCATGACAATGACCCCAAACATACAGCGAAAGTCATTAAGAACTATCTTCAGCGTAAAGAAGAACAAGGAGTCCTGGAAGTGATGGTATGGCCCCCACAGAGCCCTGATCTCAACATCATCGAGTCTGTCTGGGATTACATGAAGAGAGAGAAGCAACTGAGGCTGCCTAAATCCACAGAAGAACTGTGGTTAGTTCTCCAAGATGTTTGGGCCAACCTACCTGCCGAAGTTCCTTCAAAAACTGTGTGCAAGTGTACCTAGAAGAATTGATGCTGTTTTGAAGGCAAGGGTGGTCACACCAAATATTGATTTGATGTAGATTTTTCTTCTGTTCACTCACTTTGCATTTTGTTAATTGATAAATATAAACTATTAACATGTCTATTTCTGAAAGCATTCTTACTTTACAGCATTTTTTCACACCTGCCTAAAACTTTTGCACAGTACTGTATATATATATATATATATATATATATATATATATATATATATATATATATATATATATATAATTAAACACACACACCGCTTTCTCTGCTTGCTTACTAAATATCTTGGTAATATTTAATTTCATAAATAAGCATTTAACTGATATGCAATTCCCCATGTATTGAAGTTCAATTACATTTTAATAAATAGTCAATAAATATGCAATAGTGTAACCATCTGAAAATGACAAGATATAGGTAGTATTCCATAACTTAATAACTAGTGTTATATTTTAAATATTAGCAACATGCATATGGAATAAGGGCATACAATTTATCAATCATTGGCAGTTTTGTTTTCATTTCACACAAATTGGTGCTCTTCATTGCATAAATAAGTTAAGCCTGTAATCATATTATTTGTATTATTATGGTTTTATAACTTAACCGATCAAAGGCTAAAGCAGACGATTCTCTAGACCCTTTTAGATTTTGCTTCTCGTGTTGCTATGAAGTTTAAAAACAGATTTGGGATGTGAAAACTCACACCTGGTGATTTCTGGACTTGAAGCTAATTTAAAAAAGAAAAAAAATGAACAAAGCCACAAGTCCAGCAGCAATTAATCTTCTGGTCATTTAATATCCTGGAAGTGCCAAGCTGATAGACTTGAATTGGTTTTGGTAGGTCACTTTGATATAGACATACTGTAAGGAGCAATGAATTTATTGATAATTAAACATGTTTGCTGATGTTGGTTAAGGTTGTTCAATTGGAGCAAAAGCTGTGAAAGTGTAAATGTAGCAAAGCTTGTGCATTTAATTACGTGGCAGATCAATGGTAACCATAGTTGATTTTTGTAGTGCCAGAGATACATACTAGACTGTAAAGCAAAAGCAGTAATGTTGGCTCACCAGTACAGCACAGCGGCATGTCGACAGCTAGTCGGGCGTTACCCTGTACTTTTAAATCGTTTTTATATGTTAAAGAGAATGTTTCCTGTTTTGACATAGCAATGATAGCACACTAGTGTCCATGTCCTATCAGAACCACTGTGCAGTATTTGTTCCCAATCGGTAAGGTTGTAGTGTGGAGAGCTCAGTGCATTTTGGATACTGTACTGAGTAGTGTAATATAAAGGTAATATAAAGGTAGCAAGGAAAGGAAAGAAAAGCAAACCCATTAATCCTCAGTGCCACACAGATCATCCGAAACAGGGATCCTTATGAATATTTTAAACACCTGGCAAAGCCACCGATTCATCTCCAGGATAACTGTTGGTGAACTGTAATGGCCTGACCTGTATAAGGTACGATTGCCAATGTAATGTTTAGGTAATTGACACAAATGGAAGAATGTTAGATGGCTTCTGGCTTGGGGTTTAGTAACCAATGATATTATAACTGCAGTTTTCTATAATTTACATTGCAAATGCTGCATAATTGTTTTAGCTCAGTGCCAGCTGCCATTGTTGAAAATATTTGCTTAGCTTTGTGATAAATGGCACTGTGCATTATAGGGATGTGCTTTTGGTACATTTTTATGAATGTTTAAATGCTTTGCCAGGGTTCGACATTAACCATGGCCCAGTGGAGATCGCAGTTTGGCCTGTAGTTATGAAGCACCACAGACTGGGCTGGTTACATTTAACTAGTATAATAAATATATATACAGTACTGTGCAAAAGTTTTAGGCAGGTGTGAAAAAATGCTGTAAAGTAAGAATGTTTTCAAAAATAGACATGTTAATAGATTATATTTATCAATTAACTAAATGCAAAGTGAGTGAACAGAAGAAAAATCTAAATCAAATCCATATTTGGTGTGACCACCCTTTGCCTTCAAAACAGCATCAAGCATCAATTCTTCTAGGTACACTTGCACACAGTTTTTGAAGGAACTCGCAGGTAGGTTGGCCCAAACATCTTGGAGAACTAACCACAGTTCTTCTGTGGATTTAGGCAGCCTCAGTTGCTTCTCTCTCTTCATGTAATCCCAGACAGACTTCGATGATGTTGAGATCAGGGCTCTGTGGGGGCCATACCATCACTTCCAGGACTCCTTATTCTTCTTTACGCTGAAGATAGTTCTTAATGACTTTAGCTATATGTTTGGGGTCGTTGTCATGCTGCAGAATAAATTTGGGGCCAATCAGATGCCTCCCTGATGGTATTGCATGATGGATAAGTATCTGCCTGTACTTCTCAGCATTGAGGAGACCATTAATTCTGACCAAATCCCCAACTCCATTTGCAGACATGCAGCCCCAAACTTGCAAGGAACCTCCACCATGCTTCACTGTTGCCTGCAGACACTCATTCGTGTATGCGCTTTCCAGCCCTTCGACGAACAAACTGCCTTCTGCTACAGCCAAATATTTCAAATTTTGACTCATCAGTCCAGAGCACCTGCTGCCATTTTTCTGCACCCCAGTTCCTGTGTTTTTGTGCATAGTTGAGTCGCTGGCCTTGTTTCCACGTCGGAGGTATGGCTTTTGGCCACAAGTCTTCCATGAAGGCCACTTCTGACCAGACTTCTCGGACAGTAGATGGGTGTACCAGGGTCCCACTGTTTTCTGCCAGTTCTGAGCTGATGGCACTGCTGGACATCTTCCGATTGCGAAGGGAAGTAAGCATGATGTGTCTTTCATCTGCTGCAGTAAGTTTCCTTGGCCGACCACTGCGTCTCGGTCCTCAACGTTGGCGTTTCTTTGTGCTTCTTCAAAAGAGCTTGGACAGCACATCTGGAAACCCCTGTCTGCCTTGAAATTTCTGCCTGGGAGAGACCTTGCTGATGCAGTATAACTACCTTGTGTCTTGTTGCTGTGCTCAGTCTTGCCATGGTGTATGACTTTTGACAGTAAACTGTCTTCAGCAACCTCACCTTGTTAGCTGAGTTTGGCTGTTCCTCACCCAGTTTTATTCCTCCCACACAGCTGTTTCTGTTTCAGTTAATGATTGTGTTTCAACCTACATATTGAATTGATGATCATTAGCACCTGTTTGGTATAATTGTTTAATCATACACCTGACTATATGCCTACAAAATCCCTGACTTTGTGCAAGTGTACCTAGAAGAATTGATGCTGTTTTGAAGGCAAAGGGTTGTCACACCAAATATGGATTTGATTTAGATTTTTCTTCTGTTCACTCACTTTGCATTTAGTTAATTGATAAATATAATCTATTAACATGTCTATGTTTGAAAGCATTCTTACTTTACAGCATTTTTTTCACATCTTTTGCACAGTACTGTATATATATATATATATATATATATATATATATATATATATATATATATATATATAGTGCACATGGCTTCCATTTCATAAATACAGGAGAATGGGTCAGTGTGCCAAAAGCTGAAAACGAATTTACAAACCATTTTTTAAAAATATAACTACAAACTAATCCTAACTTTCCTGCCGCACGTCATATTTGTTGTACAGTCAGAATCTGAGACTACGTACCAAAGTGCTGTCTTGGTACTCGTTCCTGTGAAATGGCAAATCTTTTACAAATCAGGTTTTCTATAACTAAGCAACAAATAAGCCAAAGGAAAAGCTGTGAAATCAATAAATAATAAAGGAAGTAATTATGAAAAACAAAATTAAGATAAACATTTTGAGTGGATGCTTCATCTGGTTCCATTATGACAGTGAAAAAAAAGTTACTGTTCTGCCTTGTTTCCCAGATTTGCAGATAAAACAGCAGCGTTATTTGTTGTGAATTCAACATTTCGTTTACATCATATCCAGTCTCATCGACACTAAGATATGTGATCGAATTGTCTAACTTTTTGATTTGGGATCCAATGTGTTCAGGTCAGAAATGCCATTCACAATCTTTCCAGGACTCGTTGGTATCACGCGGCAAGATTGGCGCTGACTTGGGAGAGGCTACACAAGCGACAACGCTCTGAGAAGGACTGTTATTATTTTGTATATTGAATATTGTTTTAATAGTGTTTATTATTAGGATTAGGGATGGACATTTTGAATAGATGCCTATTTGAATACACAGGATGCAACATTTTTTGTGTATTTGATTACCCGAACTCTGGTCCCTTATGCTAAGGCAAATGCATGTGTACAAGCAGACAGCATAACAGTATAAGCCGATATAGTTTAGCCGGGTTCACAAAGTGTACAAACAATGTCCAAGACGAGATTTCTTCATTCAATACCCTATTTTCTTAAGTTTTTCCTTTTATTTACTGAATTAAAATACAGAACTCAATGAGCAGCATTGTCACAGCGCGTATCTCTTCCAATCAAAGCAACAGTAGCATAATATTGCGCAAACCACCAAATAATGCTGCCTTATTATCCTGTACTGTTTTGAACTGAATACTTTTACTGTTCGTTCAGTTCTCGGACTTCCAGTTCTTCAATTCATCCCTGTCTTTTTTATTCTGTTACCATGTATTATAACAAATAATATTCAGTGTATATAAAAGACTACCATTTCATTTCAGAGTTCTTGGGACTTATTTCTCACAATTAAATACTATGTTGTTGTTGTTGTTGTTGTTGTTGTTGTTAATGATAATACTAATACCATTATTATTTATACCCAATACTACTACTATTATTATTATTATTATTATTATTATTATTATTATTATTATTATTATTATTATTAATAGCAGAATTAAATATTATTATTGTTGTTAATATTAATATTAATATTTATGATTCTGTGATGACAGTTGTTGATTCCTTTTGAAAGGTAAGATTTATAAAAGGATGCTAGGAGCACCAGAAATGTACTGTAGCTGTTCCAGAGAAATCCATCTGCATGCCTGGTTTCTCATCCAAACACCCACAGGGAAGCAGGACAATCTGCTGTGGTAAAAGCAAAAGACAGCAGAATTTACTGATATGCAAAGGAAATGATGGATTTAAAAAATACAGAACTTTGCAAAATCAGCAGGAGCTTCCACCCTGGCAAATAGACATAATTGCATTCCCTTAGGTATAACATCTGCTGCTACAGTGCTACTCTATGTAACCCATTGTGTTCTTACTTAACCTTGCTTGTGATAACATAGTTCTGTCCACATTCAGTTTCCATTGATGATCATTCATCCTGTTCACAGGACTCTCACACCGTCTGTCTGGAACAGTGGCTCTTCAAGGGTGGTTCTGATAGTGACACAAGCAAATACGGGCATTAGATGCACTTACAGAAATGAGTATATATGTGAACAGAATCAAATTAAATCAACCGATCACAAAAACAAAGTGTCCCATCTTTTAAGTTTTATTTAACTGGCCTTTAAACAAAGGCCAGGGAAATGGTTATTTTATATTTAAAAGTTTAGTGTGTAGGTAGCGTTTTCTCTCCCTCTTTCAGTCATTGCAGATTGCAATAGCTAATGATTACAAGTGTGGAACCAGCACAGGCAGTAATCTTTAGTGTAATTCAGTTTGATAGGCTGCTTAGCAAAGGGAATCATTCTTCATGCAATACCATGGGAAATTGCAAATCAACTGAGCTGTAAAATGTCTTACACCAGATAATACTGGCAATGACTAGTCAAAGACAGGTACTATCCCTCAGCGAATACATTTTAATGAAACTGAAACCTTGTTGTCTACATCCTTCAGTGTTGTAATGGCCCTCCAGGCCATTTTGACAAAATTAATGAGACCTGCTACCAGAGAGCACTTTCAATCATCATGCAGATGTACTGCAGTCAACCAGAAACTAATATTTAGTTCACAACACAAGAAATATTTGAGTGAACCGAAGCAGTGTGAATCAGCGTCTTTTTCACTGCAGGTGTCATCCCGTAGCTTTTTCTAGACACAGACATCTCATTGTTCCACTGGAGAAAAGTAAAAATAGCTGTGCTATCCAAACAAAGTAAGATTCAGTAGAAAGTGTTTTAATAGCTGCTTCCTGCTTTGATCTCCTGCCATCGGCTGAAGCGTGACCGGTCCCGACTTGTTATCTCCAGTTGGGAGTTAAAGGGGTTGTTAACACTCCACACAAAGACTGTGATTTTGTCCGTGCAGCTGCTTTTGAAGCCTTAATGTGACTGAAATATACTCATCTGCAGTTTTAATAGGAGCAGTGGTGAAGGTTTCTATCTAAACCCGGAGGCTAAAACAATCTGAAAACATTAGAAATGATGTGCCATCAATACCAAAAACGACTTGCCAAAGTAATTCTTTTTACTTCCTGGCGCTTGGAAGGTGTCTTAGATGAGCGTTCTGTCTGTCAGTTGTACTTCACACAAGGCATGTTTGTTTGTAGAGAAGTCAGTGGAGAATGACAACAGGAGGACTTTAAGTAACTACACTGTTACCTGCCTCCGCTGCGCAGGTAATACTGCGGAACTGCTTTGTGACGTCAGCTGGTGCAGTGATCGGCACACCTGAGGGGCATTCTTTAGGTGGAATTTGTGACTTCTTAAATTGTTACAATAACCCCATATTCTACAGTTCACACAGCTTCATGTAATGCTGGCTATATTCCGATAAACTCTTATTATATGAATATTTAACCTGGATATTTTACCTTCAAGCTGCTGTTGTGACTCATGTGGGATGTCAATCATATTTCACGACCCACCTTAGCAGAGCAATCGTCCAATCAGGACCTCCAGCCTTACACTGTTGATCTCAAAGGGTCAGAACAAGCTGACCCATTCTACTTCTTTTTCTTCCTGAGCAGTTTAAATATACCACTGTGGCATCTGTGTAGCTGGTTGTAAACACATCTATATTTCCCTTGAAGAAGCATAGCTACTTGGTGAAGCATTGCCTGCTGGTATCTCAGCTGCTTTAGAAGAACCAAACTCCCCGGTGTTCCTTCTTTTGAATGAAGACTCTTGTTTCAAGTGCTTACAGCTGTTTCTTGTGAAAGAATTTCTTAGTAGTGGTTTAGCTGTTTGTTTGTTTTTATGAAAAAGCGCTATAAAAGTGGAATGTTTTCTGTACATTTTTTTTTTAAAGAAATGGTCAAATGAAGTGTCAATACTAATCTGTGTCACACGTCCATGGGACAGTACAACTGGAATTGACATATAAAGCCACCATAGTGTGTGTAGCAACCAGTAACCTTGCTGGTTAGGTAAAGAGAGACACCAATTACAACAATGCTTCAAGAAAACGAGGAACATTGATTTCCTGACAGTGTAGTGCCACAATATTGAATTAATATTTATTTTATTATTTGTTTACAGGGTTCAGTGGCTTGCAATCTTCTCAATTCAATTTTCTATGTGCAGGCTTGATTTATGGCTTTACTTTAGCTGTGTGTTGAATACAAATGCAAAGTGTCAATGCATTCCACTAGGATCAGCACTGGAATGCAGTAAGGCTGTATGTGCACTGCTTGCATAAAATAAGGACAATTGGATGAACCCTAATAATAATACAGGGTGTTTCTGTGTGAATCCTACACTACACTATAATAATACAGGGTGTTTCTGTGTGAATCCTACAATACTATATAATACAGGGTGTTTCTGTGTGAATTCTACACTACACTATAATAATACAGGGTGTTTCTGTGTGAATCCTACACTACACTATAATAATACACGGTGTTTCTGTGTGAATCCTACACTATAATAATACAGGGTGTTTGTGTGTGTATCCTACACTATAATAATACAGGGTGTTTCTGTGTGAATCCTACACTATAATAATACAGGGTGTTTGTGTGAATCCTACACTACACTATAATAATACAGGGTGTTTCTGTGTGAATCCTACACTATAATAATACAGGGTGTTTCTGTGTGAATCCTACACAACACTATAATAATACAGGGTGTTTCTGTGTGAATCCTACACTACACTATAATATAATACTGGGTGTTTCTGTGTGCATCCTACACTATAATAATACAGGGTGTTTGTGTGTGAATCCTACACTGTAATAATACAGGGTGTTTTGTGTGTGAATCCTACACTATAATATAATACCGGGTGTTTCTGTGTGCATCCTACACTATAATAGTACAGGGTGTTTCTGTGTGAATCCTACACTGTAATAATACAGGGTGTTTTGTGTGTGAATCCTACACTGTTATAATACAGGGTGTTTTGTGTGTGAATCCTACACTGTAATAATACAGGGTGTTTTGTGTGTGAATCCTACACTGTTATAATACAGGGTGTTTTGTGTGTGAATCCTACACTGTTATAATACAGGGTGTTTTGTGTGTGAATCATACTCTATAATATAATACTGGGTGTTTCTGTGTGCATCCTACACTATAATAATATAATAATACAGGGTGTTTCTGTGCGAATCATACACTATAACAATAATATAATAATACAGGGTGTTTCTGTGCGAGTTGTACACTATATTGTTTTTGTTTAAACCTGGTTTAAAACATGACATACATTCATGTGCTTTTCCTATGGCTATACTATGGATTTACCACAGTTTATCGTAGTTTGCTATGGTTTTTAATATGCTTTACCATACCTCTCCTGGGCTTTCCAATGCTTGCCTATGCTTTACTAGGCCTCTCTCGGCTTTACAATGCTTGCCTATGCTTTACCATACTTCTCTGGCCTTTCCAATGCGTGCCTATGCTTTACCATGCTTTCCATATGCTTTACCATGCTTTCCATAAGCTTTTACTATGGGAGAATAACAGGAGGGTGGTGGCATGAGAGCTTCCCCTCACAGCTCGGCACCTCAATCCTGACCTGAGTACCCCTGCCATTCAATCTGAAGCAGCCCGCTTAGAGGTGGTTTTGTGGACTACGTTGAGACCACCAAAATAATTTCACTTGGGACCGGACTGTGAGGCTAGTAAATGATGCTGCTGTGCCACAATTCAGAGTATCAAGCCACACTCGGCTCAGCACCAAGATACACATAACATGAGAGAGAGCTGAAGTGTTTTCATCTCGCAGGTCATTTTAGTTCAGTGCTTAGAGGTCTAATTACGTGAATATTGCAGCTGACATTTATGTGAGCTGGGATGCTTGTTAATTGCAGAGCGTACATGCAGAATATAACTTCGGTTATTTGGCGGTTCTGACTGGAATAAGAATGTAAAGAGAATGAAGCTCTGAGGCTTTCTCATTAAGAATGAAATCCCTGGTGTCACAGTCTCGTTCAAACCTGAAGAATTCAGAAGCTGATTGCTCTTTATTATATTACGCTCTGCCTGAGCTTTTGGGGTTGGACCAATTTAACTGACTAAATCGCTCGAGCTTAGTAAAATCTAGTGCAAGTGTTGCATAATTGCATGTAGAGGTCTACAGGTGTTAAGGGGAGGGGGGTAGTCTTGTCAGATTAGTACATTGGGGATATAACAAGCCGAATATAAAGTCACTGAAGCCCTTCTCAACAACACTTCAGTGCCTGAGTTCTGCATGAATGCCCTAAGATACTGTAGTATGTTTCATGTCTGAAGTGATCATAATCTTAGTACATGTATTTAAAAGGTCAAACCTGTGAAAGGTGATCCAGCATAATAGCTATCATTGGTTGAAAATATGAATAGAAATCATTGAATTAGAAACTGTTTATGTGTAAAATTGATGAAGTGCGTGGTTGAGTGTGAAATTAAAAAGTAACGAGATATCTCCTTCAGTTCCACTTTAATGTCCGATGAGTCAACTACTGTGGTACCATTAGAGTGTCAAAATAGGACAGTTATACTACTGTGGTACCATTAGAGTGTCAAAATAGGACAGTTATACTACTGTGGTACCATTAGTGTGTCAAAATGGGACAGTTATACTACTGTGGTACCATTAGAGTGTCAAAATAGGACAGTTATACTACTGTGGTACCATTAGTGTGTCAAAATAGGACAGTTATACTACTGTGGTACCATTAGAGTGTCAAAATAGGACAGTTATACTACTGTGGTACCATTAGAGTGTCAAAATAGGACAGTTATACTACTGTGGTACCATTAGAGTGTCAAAATAGGACAGTTATACTACTGTGGTACCATTAGTGTGTCAAATGGGACCATTATACTACTGTGGTACCATTAGAGTGTCAAAATAGGACAGTTATACTACTGTGGTACCATTAGAGTGTCAAAATAGGACAGTTATACTACTGTGGTACCATTCTACCAATGACCTTTATTATTGTAGCTGACCTTTTGTAGTAGCCTAGCATTCTGTACAGAATCATTGTATGTGTCTTTATTGTCAGTGGAATTTCCTTTACTAAGGACATAGTGTATTCCTATAACTTTTATAAAGTTGCCTTAGTTGTTAGACAGTTTTTGAATGATAAATGAATCTGTGCTTATTTTACTTACTTAATTATTCTCCCATCTGCTCCACAAATAAAAATCCATCTCTAAGTGCATGCTCTACAAACAAGAATACACCAACAGCAGCAGCAAAAATCAACTAGCAAACAATATCTTCTGTCAGCGTCTGTTAACTGCCTTTGGGCTTTTAGTTCATCTAAAGTACAGTGCCACTTATTTTTGCTAGTTTGTAACAGAAAAAGAGTGGACAATGTGGACATAGGAGTTTCCTTTACACAGTGTTCTAGCATGAGCCTGTGACGAGATGCACGGAAGAGGAATACAATGCAATATATTTCAGAGCACTACAAATATGTTGCCATGTATTCTGTTCCTTTTCTAAAATATCATTTTTACATGACAATGCATTCAGTAAATATTAGCATATATTTCAGCATCTTTTCACATTATTTGTCAATATATTCCTTCAAGAGCATGTAAAATATATTTGGGGAATTCATCAAAATATAAGGACATAACATACTTTATAATAACTATTTGGAATATATTGTATAAATTACATGTAGGAATGTATTGTGTTTTATACATTTCTCCTCCATATGGCCAACTGAAACCAGCACACCAGAGGCTGTGTTTGTCTGACATTGACGACAGCAGGCAATGCAGCGCCTGATATTACATCAGGGATTTATTTCAATAAAAGCTGTCTTGAAACACATGAAGGAAGGGTTGCTGATAAGCTGTGTGTAAGATCAGAGTGTGCTTGACAATAGGGTACGTTTTGCTGTAATACAGTGTGCAAGAGTTCAAGAGGCTAGGCTGCTGTCAGTAATGCCAGTATTCTATAAATCCCTCCTATGTTGGCTTTCCTTAGACCAGGACCCTATTCACAAAGCTTTCAAGCTGTGCTAGGAAGGCTTTTATACACTAATCACTAGCCTCCCTTTAATGGATTTGTTTCTTTGATTGTTTTTAAACAGTACTTTAATTTAGAAGTGTTAGAAATAATGTACTGTCATTCAGAAACATGTTTCTACCAGTAATCCACTCCTGTGCAGTACAGTCAGTCATCTGATTGCAGCTAGACCATTGGTGGTGCTAATAGGTCTGCTTGTGCTTCATCGGTGTTGGTATTCTAATGCTATTGCAATGATATTCTGCATGGGTAACCAGCGATCATTTAACTGGGGTGGTTGTAAGGTTAGAAAGGAAGACACACTGAAAAGCAGCACAGTCAAGGCCAAAGCCAGCTTCATATCTTAATATACATGTTGTTTTAGTGCCACTGGCATAGGATGTATTGCAGTGCGAGTCCTTCCCCTGACTGGCACACTGGAGAAAGGTCACAGTCACCCGGCGGTGGTCAGATTCTCGAGGTGAGTCACTTAATGTGACTCAGTAAATCAAGCATGGGCTGTATATAGGGCCCTGCATTTTACACAACCTGCTTTCTTAGGCTGCACTTCATTCCTCCCACCGCAAGGTGGTCATGTAGTCTGCTTAATTAAACCACTTATTGATTAATAATCTCCGATTCCTTTAATCATCTCAATTAGTCATTCTATTAATGCGCATTTGCGCTGTTGATTAGGCGCAGCAGCAGCTACAGACATTTATTTAGTCATGCATCCCTTTATTACTAATACATCTTATTCATTATTATTTCTTAGAATGTGTAAATACATGATTTAAATGTTTCAGTTTACTAGTAGGATCAGATAATTTTTCAACAAAATTAAAAAAAAAAAAAAACAGCACTGATTCCTGGAACAATTTATAAAATACTGAAATCATAACATCAATGCTGTAACATATATATTACAAATATAATAATAATAATAATAATAATAATGCAAGGTTGTTCGCAAGCAGCACATTAAGTGTCACTTACAGTTTCATGCATTAAATGTTGCTATTAAACTTAAGCATGGTCAGTTGGTTAACCCTGCCTTCTTTCATAGATTGACGTTGTTCTGTAAAAACTTGGCCATAAGAAGAAACACTTCTTTCAGCATCTATAGAATTGATTTCAACTCACAAATATTTTAGCCTTTCGTGTTAAATTTGGAAATAGTTGTTCAGCTTTAATCCCAATTCATTGTCATTCTACTGCAGTTTTCTTTTGCATATGGGAGTTATTTGTCCATTTCTGATTTACAGTCAGCATCAAATCCTGGAATAGAATATCATGGGAGGGCTTCCAGATCCAAACTACACACTTGTTGTGGGTCGAATATCCTCACTGCCATCAGAAAGTTATGAGCTGGTTGAAAAAATGTGGTTTCTTTTTGCATTGATCCGGGTTGTAGTAATTAGTCAGTTTTTCAGAAACGTCATGGAAGGTTTTTACACACAGTTTGTTTATTGCAGCGTCTGTGCTGTGTACCTCTTGTGCCATTGCTCGGTATGTATTTATTAATGCTGCAACTTTATTATAGATTTGATGGGCTCTCACTTCACGGTTTTCAAACCACTGAATCAGATCCACCAGTCCCTTGGCATGCGTAGCAATTAGGGAGAGTTGAGATTTTAAACTCTGGAGTCCTTTAACACTAAAGTGTTTGGTGAAATGGGTATTTCCTTTTCAACGAAGCTTGCATAAAAAGGGATGTATTTGGAATGATATTCAGCAGCAGAATACCCAAAAAGTTGCCATCTGAGCCATGCATAGCACGATGGGGCACTTGGTAAAGTACAGCCTTCTCGTTGGATTGCTTCTGTCAGGTGGTCTTTAAAACGTAGTTTTCAGCTTGTCTGCTTTCAGAAAATTATTTGCCCAGATATTGCTGGCAAGGGCTATGCTGTGGGCATTACAAGTCAAATGTACTGAATTTGGCAGTAAACCTCGAAGTATGTCATTGTATGCCTTGATCATGTAACTGGCATTATCAGAGACAAATCTAATCATATTGTTAAAATTAACTTCAAATGAGTATTAAACATTTCACAACGCCCTGTGCCACCAATGAGTAATTCACAGAGTGCAGATTAACTGTATCGGCTAATATTACTTTCAGTTCGAAGGTATTCGCTAGTCCTTGGAGAACAAACAAAATGTGCAAAACATAGTGATCTTTTGCATTTGTAGACTCGTCTCTAACTACAGATACACTGTCAAACATCTTTGCCAGTTGTACAACTTTCATCTTGTGCAACTCAGCAATTTGGGGTAGATATTCCCTTCTCAGTAGACCTGCTGTAGGAATTGCTCCTGCATGTCTGTTCAGAAATGCACATAGTTTGGGATTATCAATTTTTCCCAGGGGAACATTAGCACAAACAAATTCCTCTGTCAAATCAAAAATAACATCTCGTCGGCGTTCATAATTTTGGTTCCCCTTACGTTTTTGTTGACTTTCGAGTATGGTCCAAAGATAAGTTGCAAGTTGTGCAAAATAAATTCTACCCATCTGTGTACAGAACACCAGATGGATGTTGTTGCGTGCGTTCACTCAATGAAATGCTTTTTCATTGCGATGGCTTTGACTAAATTTTTAGGTCTCTCGATTTTTTTTTTTTTTCTTTTACCGCATCAATTTATTCAATTACCATATATACGCATCATAATTAGCTTTTATTTTTCTAATTAGTCAAAGCGTAATGTGTTGATTTCTTAATTGTGAATTTTGATTACTATAATTGGAGTGGCTGCAGGGACATCTAGGGGATAGCAGTTGAATTACAATTGAAAAAACAGGTTGCGTAAACGCAGGGACCCTAGCTGTATAAAATGAGTTGCATCTACAGACAATATTGCAGTTGGAATTGAGGGAAGGTGACAATGTGTTTTATATAAAGTAATATGCACAGTTTACCCCAGTACCAGTGTGCAAGCAAGATGATATTATACCATGTGGTTTGAACTAGTTGAGTCAAGTTTTCATTTGTTTTCATTTATTGTCCTGCTTAAGGTTGTTGATGGTGAACTTCACGTAAGTACAAGTCAAACCCCCTCAAATAAAGAATAAATAGTAAATGCATTGAGGTTATTCAATATCAAATGGGTAGGCTCTTCACAAATGCTTTCAAATAGAACAAATACATGTTAAACATATATGCATTGAGAAAATGTTATTCTTAAAAATGCAAGAAGTACAATTAATGTCCTCTTCATGAAAACCTTCACATACAACTGACAGCATGTCTGTGCTGGTGATATATATGCAAGGCTCCAAATAGGGCAGCAGGGTGATTAATCCCATCAATGCATGCTTATTCATGACTCAGGGAAGAGATTATTGGTACACACCCCTAGTGGTCATTTTTACACTAGCCTGATTACAGAAATTCCACCTTGCTCAGGCTTGCTCAGAGACTGACCCACAAGTCAGTGCTTGCCACATGAGACACAGTATGTAACAGGGTGATGGTCTGAGTTTACCCTCACCCACACTCACATTATTCTCTCAGGAGCATGGAGGTCTTTAAAACGCAGGAAACTTGATACTTAGCTCAGATTACAAATGTCTAACAGGTTGTACATACAATGCCTGACATTCACAAGACAAGCTCGTGACTGACCATCTATACCATTTCCCCCAAGGAAAAACACCGCATTCAACAATCCCCAGCCCCGTCTACTCCTACCACGATTAATTATTACACAAACTCTTACACCTGAATGATTTTATACACACATAAACTCTATTTAATATTCATCCCATTTACAATACACATTCATATATTCTACTTTAAACATGTTTCTTCTCCTTTATACATATGTTTAACCTGTATGAAATACCGTCTTCGTTTACAAACACAACCTTTAAACTTCCATTGTTTACTCGTTATTATTATCATTGTCCTTATTATTCTCTAGTCCCTAACTATTACCAGTAAAGACTTAACATTACCCCTTATCTTGGAAAATTACCTAACATATGGCTATAACAAAACCCTTGTCCCACATGTATAGCTATGGCAACTTCATTAAGGGAAGCGTCCTAATCTAAATACAGCAATATACCGTCCTATATCAAATACAATTGCTCAACAACATGTATGATACATAATAAACCACGGCTCTATCGCCAGCAGAATAACAAGCACAATCATAAACACAATAACATGCATTTAAATATTACAGTGATATTAAATAGTACCCTCACACAGTAATACAATGATAATTAAAACACATATAATGGGATTTTGAACATCTAAAAAATGATATTATGTAAGATCAGAAGGTATAAACTATTCCTTTAAAACTAATAAACGGTTGCTAAATGGACTATGCATTAGTGAAGTCCCTGTAATAAGAGAAACCAATAAATCACCCTCCAGGGAAAACTGCTGATGATATGAAAAAGGATAGAATTTTATAGCAATTATCATTAGAAAACGATTGAGTGTGAACAGCCAATCAGCTTCCAGATCTAGCGGGCTTCTATTTTGCATAATCAGATTTGTAATTACTCAATAAAGAGTCTAGTAGTTTGTGTGTAGTCAGCACAGTTGGAACAGGATATTGTAATTTGTAGGGTTCTGTATGGATTTGTATTTGTGAGAGCTGGAATTGCGCCTTGTATTTTGCAGTGTTGGTTCCAAGGTTGGCAGTATTGTCCTGAAAGTCTGCACACTACTATGCAGGGTCTTTGGATAGCTGAAGGAGGCTTGTTACTGCTGTTGAGTAATTAAAGTGCATTGCTCAGATATCTGCAGCACATGTACTGGGATTACATTTTTCATTTGCAGTGCTTTTATTGTTTTTACACTGCTCTTGTATTTGACTACCTTGCATAGATTTAGTGTACTTGCAGAGTTATTGAGTTGCTTTTTTCAGCACTTATTTTACAGGGCTTCCAAAATACTGTAAGAAGTCACTGCATGATGCAACAGGTGTTGCCAATTTCAGTTTGTGACCAGCTGAGCTGACGGCACGCAGTGATTGAGTGGGGTGGAGACACTGGCACTTGGAATCAGCAGTAGGAAAGCGGCCACTATGACTGGCACCTGCTTCGTTAGCTTTGATTTTCCTTAGCTTGAAAGAATCGAAAATAGCAACGTTTTTAAAAGTAACAAAGAAAATGACACTATGACGCTAACATCAGCTATCTTTATCACTGTAGCTGTTTGTTTTGTTTTATTTTTGTTTATTACTATTTCAAAACTTATTTTAAGGCTAGAGACAAATTCTCATCTGAAATTTCAATTGAAGAAGGAGCTGTTAGATAAATTGGAGGTATTCATTAAAACCAAAACAGACTTGCAGTATTAGTTGGAATTACCTTTTCAAAAAGATCCTATACGCTTTTTGGTCTAGAAGACACTTGGTTGATTAGGACTGAGTTCTGGATGACACAGACAGGTACTGTAGTAGGACTACATCACAGTGCATTGCAGTATTGGAAACATAAGCAACCTATTGCTAATGTAAGTTAACACATGTTGTGTAGCGTGTCCCTTATTGTATAAGAGATGTCAGGCCATGTTTTCAAAGTGTTTCCTTTAACTCCTATTTTTAAAAAGGAGAGAAAGTAATGCTCATGTTACTAAATGAGAACTTGGCTTATGTTCTTAAGAGAACTTGGATTATGTTACTTTAATTGTTTGGTTCAAGTTTAGTAAAATGAATAGCCTGGAAGAAGCGCTTTGAAAATACTTGTGCAGTACTTGGACTTGGACCAGACACATGACATTAACATGTTTTAAATCACAAAAATGAAGATTGTACTCGGGACTACCATTCAAAATAAAATATATTTTTTTATATTGATAAATAATTCTAGTGATAACTTTTTCATTAATCGTGATACTACAATCCAGTTTGACACCATGTCTGATGCATTTATAAAGAATGAGAACATGTGCAGTATAATGGGTAACCCTTTGCTGCATTTCATCCAGTATACTGGACAAGTTCTCCAGACAATGTTTTTTTTTTTTTACAGGCTTTTAAAAGTGTTAATAGTAAGATGGACTTCAATACTTTGACGATTTTTGATTAGGTTTGCTGTTTTAGTTTTGAAGTATGCAACATAGTGTTAACCCAGATTATCTTCACGGTAATATACAGCTGTGGTCAAAGGTTTTGCATCATTTTAGGATTGAGACATAATAAAAAAGAAAAAGCTATATGAACATAATTTTTACCATCAGGTAATAAAAAGAAACTACAAAATGACATTGCAAAAGTCTATTTCATGTTAGATTTCGAAATGTCAGATTTTTCAATGTGTCTTTTTGTTAAGTATATGGGAAAACTACAAAGCGCTATGCAATTCAATATGTTAACGTTACATTATTCAGCAGGTTTCATTCGACTTTATGAAGCGAAATTAGTTAATTCTATAGGATGCAAAACGTTTGGCCAGAACTACAGTTTAAAACTTCAAATGAACAGGCCAGGCTTCCATCCCACTTAGGCATTGTTATCCAGTCTCTTTACAGCAGCATAGTATCATTCGATGTGCTGAACTGGCTGGCTATGTAGAAAATAAAGGCTGAGGGAATCCATTTCTAACCACATGGCTCGGTGAATCAGCCCCATTGTTTTTCATGCTGGCTGTTACAGGCCTTTCTAATTGATGAAGCACAGCACCCCAGTTCATCCGGCTGTGTGGAGAGAACTCGGAACTCAGCCTGCTGCAGCTGCCAAGAAACTGTACAAGCTGTTCCTGTGTTACAGAGGGGCGCTTCATAGATAGATAGATCACTTTGTTTACAATTTAACAGGGACATTGCAATTTAAGTCAGCACATTGGTCAGCAAATTAAAGGATTCTTTATATCATCTAAAGTTCTACACATGCATAATATTACATCTCTTCCATGTTTAATGTCCTATTATGTGTGTCCTATATCAGTCTCATTATTTGCCATTGAGTCTGCCTCTGGGCTGCTTCTGAAAAGACTCCTAACTCCTTATGACAAAGATACTGGCTGACATGCTGTAATGTTTTGATTCAGTTTGCCTGGTGAAACAGGTGAAACTCTGCTGCTGGATAGTTTTTATGTGATTTTCTTCTTACATGGTGTCCATCAATCTGTGGAAAGCTTTTTATTATTATTTGGAACAAGCGCAAGATAAAGAAAGTAGGTCAAACAAATTTTCAATCAGCACCAACCAGAGCTTAACACATACCATCAACTGAAAGCGTGAATCATTCTAGAGTGCATTGGCCCCTATAGATTTAGATAAATGGATAGAGAGATATAGACATGGATATTTTCTTATGTTTAGAAGGAAGCAGCGAACAGATTAATATTACAGTGCTGTAAGTGAGAATGCATTCCATTTCTCCCAGGCTTTCATGCTAAACCCTTGAGGATGACAAATGTTGAATTCTATATTCATCCTTGATGACATGCCAAACAAAATCAGAAAGAGTAAGTCAGCAACACAATATGTGGTTGGGGAGACACTCTCTGTCTTGATGGCTTGCTGGCTAAGAAGATTGGAACTTCAAAGTAATAGGCAAGGTTTGAAGCCCAAAGTGGCAATTTTGCTGTGGCTAACTGATTTTTATGTATAGCATCCCACGCTCACAATCGAAGAAAAAGGTTTGAGGCATGCATACTTTGATTTCCATGATTGATACTAGAGTGTTTTATAACCAAAGTGGTTTTCCTCTTGCATGTTTACAGGACAGGTGACATTTAGCTTCCTATATAATGAGTTACCTCAGTTTGGCTTTAGGTGGTGAAGCTGGGATTTTTTTTTAAAGGAGTGCTAACCAAGGCAATCGCTGCTCCTCTTTTGTATCTAGCAGCATGTATTTTGATATACAGCAGGGTAGATTCAGTCGTTTTCTGTGCAGTAGGTCAGATTCACTCTTGTGGCCTAACTGCAATCAGGCTACAGGCTTGATTCTGAAGATTATTTTCTCAAAATCGCCATCTTTGTTCTGAATGAAATTACAATTTTAAGACTACTTGGTGTACAAGTTCATCTCATTTGGTAACTTTATTGGGTGAACTTTCTGGGGAAAAAAAAGTGTGGGTGATGATTTTGATTTAAGAGCTTTGAGAACATGCCCCTGTGTACCCTGCAGCACAGGGAGTGGTCCCATACAGTCGTGTAAACTTGTATTCGTTGCATTTTAGATGTCTTATGGCATCATTTATTGTTCAGTAACTTCCAATACAGTTGCCGTGTTTTATATTGAAGGTCACAATATCATTTGACAGTTTTGAATGAGGAAAGGTAGAATCTCCGTTAGCAAGCCTGCAATGAAATGAGCTTAAAGCTTGTTTAGAGTCACTACAGCATTGGGGTATCACACCTCAGAAGCACTCGAATGTGTGGAAACATCAGAAACAGGTAGAGGAAAGGTTACAACACCATGCAATTGGCTTTGAAGCAGTTTACTCTCTGAGGAAACTGAATCCAATGTGAAACCTCAGAAGAAAACTGTGAGCCAAGAGAAAAACAAACATTTGTTCCAAATACTGCTGGATAGAGCTGCAAAACCATCCACCTGCCACCATGCCTTACTTAATGCTTTTCATGCACAGCATTAATATGCCTCATTATATGCTGTAGTGTACCTTGAGGTTTGTTGTTAGAAACTAGAACAAAAAGCAATTTGCATAGTGTACATGTGTTCCTGTTCCCTTGAAGTACAATAATTAAGATATACTCAACCCAGTTAAAAAAATAAAATTAAAAAAAATCATCATCTGTGGATGATGGATTTGCCTGTCTTGTATGACTGCTGTACACAAGCTGTACAAAAAAAAAAAAAAAAAGATCCTTTTTTCAGCCAGCCTTTCTAACGTTCACGTGATAAAGGAACCAGTCGGGAAGCTTGTTTCTTAAAGGGACTATAGTTTTTATGATTTTGTATATCATTGTAATGAATTTCTTTTTATATGTAATCTCAGGATTGAGAGCCCGCAAGCTAAGGATCTGTTTATTTTTTTATAGAAGGGTGTAGCATTTTTTGGCTTCGTGTCCATCCAGGGTAAGAACTCATATTAGAAAGAGGCTTTTGATTGTTCTAGGATTTTGATTACAATTCAAGGATTGTCAAATGTTTTGAATATGTAAGCCAGCACTACTCACTTATGGCTCCTTCAAGCCATTCCAGTCTATGACCTTGTTCCAGCCATGTCCTTAATTATTCGTTCAAACTGTCCAGAGTCTAACCAGGTGTTCCATTGCTAAATGGTATCTAGGAGTTGTTTGGAACAACTTAATGAACTGAAAGCGCCACAAGTGTGTACTACTGATGTCAGATTCCATTTGTATTTCTACTTTGCGATTTGATTATTTTTTTGTACAGAAAAGCCTACATTTCTTATCTTTAGCTACATATATTTAAGCAACAGGCACAAGAGTGGTGATTTTTATACAATGAATGGACAAAAATTGAGAATGCATATGTCCCAGTGCATTGTCCAGTGTTGGAGGTTTCAGTGCTTTGTGTCATTTCTCGTCTCTTAGTTGGCTTGTATTTGAACCCTGGTTGACCAAGATTGGGTCTTGCATTAATTTCGTCATTAAACATCTGGTAGATTACAAGGCATGCATAACTATGTAATAACATCATATTAACTAGATAACTACAATGGTGCCTATTCTTACATAGTAAGAACCATGGACTGTGGTGTTACCATGCAGTTTATATGAATAGATGCGCTGGCTTTTTGCAATGTAAGGGTTTAAAGCTGCTTTATGATCAGTGTTATTTATATATGCAGTGGTGCTTTTCAATCATATTTCTAGCCATAGAAGCACCAATTTATTTGATGTTGTCAATGCACAGAATTTTTGTTTTTCATATCCTGGTCTACCCTTTCTCCTATTGACATTTAATTCTTTATTCAATACAGTATCTTGCCACCAGAAATGTTCCCTCGGAATTTGCAGACCAATCTCTCCGTCTACCACCAGTTGTGTAATTGTGTACCTGTCAAAGGCTGGTTTGTAACCATCCATCACTGGGGTTTCATAGATCTGGCCATTACCATGTGTCTTGAAAGCACAGCTTATCTTAAATCTATCTTCATTAAAGTGTTGCTTTTATTGTGCAGCATCATCAGACCTGAAACCTGATGGGAGTTCCTCTTCTTATTGCTTTTGGTTTTCCTTATCTCCCTGCAGAGAGTTTGCCCGTTGGAAGGTGAGGAACACTGCCATTGAAAGGAGGGATTTACTCCGCAATCCTGCCCCTTTAATGCCAGAGTTCCAAAGAGCATCCGGCTGCTGGGAAGGAGACCCTCCACGCAGCAGTTCATCGACACCATCATCAAGAAGTACGGAACCCATATACTGATATCCGCCACGCTTGGAGGTAACTATCTCAGTGCACTGAGCTCACTCCCACTGCAGAAACTGAACTGTAAAATACAGTTCTCCAGCGTTATACTCTACCACCAAGCGCAGGCTATACATATTCTAGATCGGCAAGTGGCCACAATCCTATGTGTAGTCCATTACTAAACACCACATTGATCTAAAAATGTATCCTTTACCTTAAAAACAACGGAGAGTGTGGGGAACACATACAATAGGATATTAAACCTAGAAATAAAATATTAGGAAAATGTAGTGCTCTTCTAAACAGTATAAAAACTGTGCTGGAAAAGCACAATAAATGCATTGTATAGACCTGTGAAAAGCACAATAAATGCATTGTATAGACCTGTGAAAAGCAGGATAAATGCATTGTATAGACCTGTGAAAAGTAGAATAAATGCATTGTATAGACCTGTGAAAAGCACTATAAATGCATTGTATAGACCTGTGAAAAGCACAATAAATGCATTGTATAGACCTGTGAAAAGCACTATAAATGCATTGTATAGACCTGTGAAAAGCACAATAAATGCATTGTAAAGACCTGTGAAAAGCACTATAAATGCATTGTATAGACCTGTGAAAAGCACTATAAATGCATTGTATAGACCTGTGAAAAGCAGGATAAATGCATTGTATAGACCCGTGAAAAGCACAATAAATGCACTGTATAGACCTGTGAAAAGCAGGATAAATGCATTGTATAGACCTGTGAAAAACACAATAAATGCATTGTATAGACCTGTGAAAAACAGGGTAAATTACATGTTTAGTGTTTTCTGCAAAACATCACAAATGATGAAGAAAAACGTAAAGAAAAACACAAATGCTTTCTGTATAAAACTCCTATTCTAAAAAGTGCCCTCTTCCTCTTACTTACAATTAGTAGACACAATATTGTATAATATAACACTTAAACCAAGGTTGATATCATTGGGAACCAGAGGGTAAGTTTCAGATAATGCTGTCAAGGAATTATCAACCATGTTGGGAGAAAACAAACAGTGGCAGCTGGCTTCAGATGAGAGGATTATTTAATAAACAGTAACGTATACTGCCTGCAAGATGTTTAAACTTAATACACTAATTTATGCTTATGAAATATATACAGGTATTTAAAACAGAAACCTCAACATGTACAGATCTCTGAATTCTGTTTTAAGACATTATTTGAAAATGGACCAGTTCAAGTAGAAGTACACTGACGTTAAAAACAACATAAAGAAAAGCATGTATTTCCTGACAACAGCGTGCAACTCGATCCACTAACTATGGAGTAATAGCCACTGTGAAACCCACACAGAGAAGCAGTGATTCCGAGCCCATCCATTTAATTTAAAAAAAAGAAAAATGTTTCTTCACCTTATTCTGTCCAGTCTAAGCCCCTAAGGATGATAAGTTAGAAGAGACTTTTTAAAATGATGTGTCCCATGCTCTGCACTCAGAAGTATGTTGATACTGTGGAACGATCAATCATTTTGGCTGTAAACACTATATGCTGTTCTTATGGCTCTGTTTCTGTTGGTTTTGGACTCAGGGCAATGGACATGTGTAACTGCCCATGGAGTCCAGGGGATGAGGTATGTGGAATTAAGCCAGTTAAGCCAATGTGCTGTCATAGGCGTGTGTTTGTGTCAGGGGAAGATGAAGGGTATGTATTTGAAGTACCAATGTTACATGACTTGGTTTTATTAAACCTAGATCAGATTCATTGTTGTCTCAACCCTTTCTATACCACTATGTATTAAAGGGGTAATTAAACATGAAATAACTATACATCTTGCTTGTCGTGCAGGTTTCACATGTCCAGTTTTGAGAGAAAAGCATGTTCTATTAAACCAGGAATTTTCATTTTTAAAGGAATCAGAAAATGACTGCATTTGATGCCTGTTGCATTAGAGAAGGTCATTTTAAGGTTTGATTACAGATTGCTTTGTGTGTCTTAGAACTCTTAGCAAAGAGTTTGCAGTGCAGTAGAATCTTGAGATCAAGGATTCCAGCCCCACCTATTCATGTGTGTCATGTGGTTTGTTCACTCAACACTTAGCATTCTCCTCCAAGCGGCTCAAAGCCAGGTAAAAAAAAATGACAACATCTCAGAACCCAGAGCCACTTACAATGATAGCAAACATTGTAAAATAGTAAGTGTTCAATTCCATCTGAAGCTATATATAAAATACATGTTCTATAAATGTGGATGTGTCTGATGGAAAGAGAGCATTCCTTGATTTGTTTAAATGCATATTCACTATTGTAGATTAAGCCTTAAGTGTGATTCTACAATTCTTGCTGGTTCCAAGCAAGCCAGTTGGTATCATTGCACCTTCCCTGAAGTCTTTTTATTGCTATCATTCAGTCTGTCTGTCCATGTGTTACAGTACGTCAGTGTAGATTGCCTGATAATTTAATACAAGTTGATGATAATTGAGGGTCATAAATATTCATGTGACTTGGTGTAATCAATGACTCTTGAAGTAATGAACTAGAATACCTATAAAATATGTTGCACACCACTGAATGATAGATGTATCATTGAAAAAAGATGAAACCCAGCAGATTACAGTGATATGGTACAGTAGAGTGGCCGCATGATCTCACCTGCTTCAAAGAGCCCAGGGGGCTCTGAATACTCTTCACAGCCTTGCCCAATGAGGCTTGCAGGCTTGGGAATGACTTTAGCTTGGAGTAAGAGTGCAGAGTGCACTAAGCAAGTACTGTAAAAAAGCTTGGTTGAGTGATTTAACCCGATTGTTGCACTGTATCCAGCAGGCAGGATTTTAGTGGTTCATTTGTTAAAAGTATAAATGAGAAATACAGCCTGGTTGAAAAGGGCAAGGAAAGAAATGAAAAGACTTAACATAGTTAAGCAGAAGGATCTTATTTACTTAGTTTCCATTTACTGTATCAATAATGTATTATGGAAGACCTGCAAACTTGTGTGAGCAGCGCTACAGATAAGCTGCGTACTGGGTGTTTTCCATATTGAAAAAAGATGACTTACGCATTGTATTTAAATTTAATGTGTAAAGATACACATAGCAATTTTTCTGCACAGCTTGAGCTGGCATGTTACCAGGCTTCTTGTACTCAGTTGTCAATTGTGAATATACTTCAGGTAGTAGTTAGAGAATAGATCATAGAAATGCTGGAACAGCTACAGGTAATTGCCAGAAACACGTGACCAATAATCAGGTTTTCAATAATAAAAATAATAATAAATCCATTCACATACAATGCGTGCTTCTGGCTGGTGAATAAGCGACTGGATTCTTGATCTTCTGCTCTTGTTAAGGCTGCCACACACCAGACGCAGTGCGATTTCCTAATGGGGCGACAAAAACATTTGCAGCGACATGACCATACACACCAGAAGCGACACAGAGGCGTGCGACAGGTTTGAAAACAGCCCAATCTATACAACAACACAAATTGCTGTTGACGAAACTATGATCAAGACTGGTACATATTCATCAACATGACGTGGAAATTGTGAGCGTCTTCTCTGACGGTATTTCAACACATATGGCAATAAATCGTACACACCTGGAATAGCCACTTCCTTTGAAATGGACTCCCATATATTGTCTTTCATCTCTATCTTTGTAATTGCGATGACCTTTGTCAAAAAGCTCTGGGTATTTCTCTACAGCAAGTATGATTTTTTTTCTGCCATCATTTTGGAAATTGCTTCACTCACCTGGTGGACCACATGCATTGAAGCTGTTCTCTGATTGCTCAATGCCCTAGTTGACGCCGACAAATCACAAAAATCAGATTCAATCCTATTTATTTTGCGTTGCTCCAGTGCGCATTGGCGCCGCTCCACGTCGCCTGTCCCGTCAACTGTGGTGTGAAAGATACTTATCAAAAGTATAAGTTCTATTCATTTTGTCGCATCGCTGCACAGTTTCACTTGCCACATTGCGTCTGGTGAGTAGTAGCCTTTAGTCCCCTCAACCTAACCTACCAATTTGCCTCTGTCACCTGAATTCAGTCTATACAATATTCAGTGTCGGGATGCTTTGTATTGCTATAGCAAGGCGATCAATAAGGAATGCAGTATTATTGTTTCTTAATAAATATGTACTATGTGCACATACGTCTTTGTTGGAATTAACAAAAATATGTTCTGTTTGTGTTTATTTCCTTCACAGCCTTATTGTTTGTAGTGAATAAAGCAAAATACAATAATTGTTGTTTTATTGTAAGACCAAGTTTTTGTACAGCAGTTCAACGTAACATTATAGCTGTAGTTAATGTATACCCCATAAGTTAGCACTAAAGTATGTACAGTATTTATTGAAATAACTCATGACTTCATGGTAATGTTGCATTTTACTCACCCAAAACACATTTTACTCACATTGGGCCCTATTTAGCAAATATGTGCGCAGCCGCTATCACTAGGGCAAAAATGACAGCGTTAGCGAACCGTTGCGATAGCACACGAAAACATGATTTAGAAGTCAGGTCTCATGCGTGGGCTAACGCACATCAAATAGCGAATCATGCGCCCAGTCTATCAAAGCACAGTGGGGGGGAGTAAGGTTACAACCAATAAGGATTCAACATTCCCTTTGAGAGCACCTGTGCATCTGCGATAGCGAACGGAGGGTATTGAAACCAAAAAGGAAGACAAAAGCGCAATTTTTTAAATGTCCAGCAGCCCAAGGAAGAGGATGACCAAGCCCCTCAAGCAAGGCTACATGCTTTTTAGCAGCCTGGTGGGGAGAGTGAATACAAAATTTAAAAGTGATCTATGAGCAAAATTTACAATTTTGCTTATAAGTTACATAAAAAAATTCTGTTAGACTTGCTGAGTGAGCGAGTGACGGGGAGGGTGAAAAATGTAGGATCAGGAGTTTTCCTTAAGTTAGGCATGTATAGCTCACCTTCGAACCGTGAGCCCCGTCACTGCCTTTATTATAAATGCTTTGCTGTTAAAATATATACAAATGGTACCCATTTTTGTCTTAAATATCAATAACTAAGTCTGCATTTTTTTTATTGGTCCGCATGCGTACCTGGGTACCAGTTTTGTGAACCCTTGTCTATAAGGCTTTGTCTGACCTGCCTGGCACTTGCAGCATCTGCAACCTCCAACACTGGTGCTTCAAGTTCAGCATCTGCTTCCCTCAAACCCTGTAATCTTTCCTCTGTAAGTTCAACATCCATTATGGAGAGCTGTGTTGTGTAAAACACAACAAGCCAGGATGATATTGTTAACCTTCTGAGGAGTGTACTGTAGTGTTCCCCCACAGACATCCAGACATTGGAATCACATTTTGAGGATTCCAAATGTTCGTTCAGCTCGAGCACATTTAAAGGTACGGTTATACATCTGTGTTCGACAGGGGTCGTGGGGTTAAGCAGCAGTGTCAGTAGCCACCTCTTTAGTGGATACCCGTTGTCCCCTATCAACCAGCTTCTCAGACTGTCATCCCACTGATACACAGCCGCCACCTGTGAATTAGCGAGAATTATCAAGTCTTGAGCTGAGCAACGATAGTTTACATACACATTTGTGATGTAGTTGTTGGCATCAGGGATCACACACCACTTGCACATTGACAGAATAGGTCCACTTATGCTGCCTATTCTGTGTTGGTGCGTGTACCTTAGTGCTACAGGCAAACAGTGTGCTCTCCACATGTCTCCTTCCAGGTCAGCCTGTAGCAGTTGGCAGATGTCGGTGATTGTCTGTTGAGGCGAAATTGCTGCATACATCGTGTGTCAGACAGGCTCAGAAAAGACAAATGACATCTAAATATCTGGGGACGTCTCCACCTCCACTCTTTGTCTGGCCATGTAGAAATTATTATTATTATTATTTATTTCTTATCCAGGGCGACTTACAATTGTTACAAAATGACATTACAAAGTATCACATTAATCCAGTGCACACTCCATATTTCTTTTATTTCTCTTTTCTCTCTCTTTTCTTTACCTGCTTCCCTGGTAGTTTCAGCTGTATTTATAGTCGATGTAATTTGCGCACAGTTTAGACCTGGTTTTCACATGTCAATTGAAATGAAAACGCTAACACTGTTGATGGTTTGCTAAATCGCTACATTTGTATGTAAATGAGGACATTCCCCTACAGTTCAGCCCATGTCCAGCGCTAATGCTGACTTACCGAGTGGGTACTAAAACACGGTTACTAAATCACATATGTGGGCTAAGTCTGTTTGCCACACGTGCACCTGATTCTGGTGCGCTAACTGTTCATAAAAGTGTTTTCCGATTGCCTCAGGGGTTTGCGAACGTTGCTAAATAGGGCCCATAGTGACTCTATTTAGTCACATAGTGTCACATTTTACTCACATAGTGTCTTATCTGTGTGAGGATTCCTCAATTGCTCGTCTGACTGGCTGTGGGCTGATAAGTACAAACACAGGGTTATAAATGTGGTTTTACTTTTCCCAGGTGAGGAGGCGTTGACCATGTATATGGACAAGAGCAAACTGGACAGAAAGATGGTGAGCATAGCGCAGAGCGTGGAGGCCCTTCACCAGCTGGCATCGTCCTACTTCATAGACCGAGACGGGACAATGAGACGGCTACATGAGATTCAGATTTCATCCAACGCAATCAAGGTTCTTTTTAATATACTTTCTTAATAATTGGGACTGGCAGATCAGTACACCATTTTGTCATATTGAGCTCTCAGTAATGGAAAGTCAGGTGCAATGGAATTAAACCAAAAATGACATGGCTGTTGACTCAGCTCCTCAGAAAGGAAGCCTTGACAGCATATTTGCTCACTGACTTGTTTCTGATATAAAGTATCTTGTATGTACAATTGATCTCAGAGTCAACCCATAAAGTACTCAATGCTTTGCTAGTAAAGACCAAGCAGAATCACTTCAGCAGTCATCATATTTTTACTTCTTAATTTTTCAATGCTCTGCATGCATTCAGAAGCAGGAGATGCACGGTTAAGTAAAATTAATTCATTTTTTGTGTGTGCTTTTTATTCTATAAAACACTTTACATTCCTTGCTCTGTTCGTTGTTGATAACAGTGCTGTAAGCCTACCCTAAATGCTCTTAGCTTCAAAGATCCTCAACATTTCTTGACCACAGGCTTGTATTTGTCACAAGGTCAAGGTTATGATCATTTCTCCCGTAACATTTAACTAGTACTTATTCCAAAGTCTGAAATAAAAGGACATTTAAATACAGATGGATTTAGCACATAGTGTAATGAGTTCTGTTCCCCTCCCAGTGCATCAGCATAGCAGTGTTCCAGATTATGACAGGTGCTGTCGTGAGCACCATACTCTGGTATTGCAAGTACAAATGGGCCCATGGGCACAGCTTTGTGTGGACCACTGGCATAGGGAAAGCAGTTTATACTTATACTTTTTGTTTGTATTTATTTATTTTTATTTTGTACTGTGTTCAGGTTACCTCATGAAGGATACTATAAGTAGTGCCCACTAATGTCGTTCTGCATTATTCTGGTGTATAACTTCTGTAGTAAAACATCGTATAATACCATATTACAATGTAAACGTCTCCAATCCAAATGGCTTTAGGATTCACAGATTTACTTTTGAAGTCATACACCAAAACACTATTCAATCCAAAATCAATCAATCAATCAATCAATCAATCATTTATTTTATAGCCTTTCATAGTGAACCACCATCACAAAGCGCTTTACAAGATGCAGTAACAAGAAAATCCATAATACTTTAAATACAAATACATAATACATGCTATACAGTAAAAAAAAGCATAATGCATGATAGTAGCATAATACATGAAATAGTAGCAGCAACACAGCAGCTAATAGCAGATATCAGGCTTAAAGAGCATGGAAAGCAAGAGAGAACAGGTGGGTCTTGAGAGTTGATTTAAAGCAAGCGACGGTGGGAGCGTTACGCACCAAAGCTGGGAGAGAGTTCCAAAGAATTAGAGTTCCAAAGAGTCCAAAGAATTAGTAGTTTTGTATGGCCTGTGAAAATTTCTCATATCCCAGCTCTTCTGTTCAGCATGCAATGCCTCCCAAGACACTTGAGCACATTTCACTTCTAGTCTGAAATAGATTCAAGGAAATGAGCAGCACAAATGTGCTAGAACCAATCCCCAGAAGCACTCAATAAATGAATGTAGCACAGACCTGACTATATTTATCAAACTGATTCTCCATTCTCAAACCCCCTAGCATTACGAAGCATAAAAGGTTGCAGCAAACTAATACAGTTAATCACAATAAAGAGATATTCTTTTTTTGCGGTTACACCCAAGGCAGTAATGATTCTTGTTGTCTGAATCCCTGCAGCAGTTTTTCTTCTTGGTTGACTAAAGTACAGTTTTCAGTGGGCTCAACATCTTTAAGGCATTGGGCGTATGTTTTGCTGCGTTGTCATTCTGGGAAGATTAATCTCAGTCTTAGAAACCATCATTTTCTTCCCACACCAGCACTTTTGTCCTGGTATTTATCATGTTTTTGCAGAATTATGTTTTTGGTACGATGACATCATTTTTAATTTCTAGTGCATAAAAGGTTATATTAGGACTCATGCGTCCGAGGAATCATTCATTACTGCAGCATCTATTTGTCATGTCTGTATTATAACTCCTCCAGTATCCTTTTCTTATCTCAAATGTTTTGTTTGGCACCAAAGAGGTTGCTTTAAATGCACATGAAACTAATTTCTACACGCACAAAAGTGTGCACCCAAAAATTGTAATTTTCAGCAAATTGGTACAGGTATGAAATCTCCTAATTTGAAGTATTCTTCTTCTAGTCATGAATGAATTAGTATATCATTTTCTGTTTCACTCATCACATCCTAGTGACTTTTTAAAAAGTTGAAAGCAGCCCTGTGGTCTGAACACAGCTCTCAAACATGATCTCTAAGTACAGCCTGCACACCAGAGTGTAACCACTAACCTGCCCCCTGCAATACTCTCCCTCAGTGGATGTGGAAACACCACATTTGGTTTTTGTGGTATTTCCTATGGATTTTACGGTATTTCTTACATCCATTGGGGGGAGTGCTGCAAAGAGAAGGTTACTGAGTAAAAAGAGTTTCTTTTAGTATTTCTAAATGCAGCACTATTCAGTGCTTAATAGTAATGGATGGTGGGAAAGGTTGATGGTTACACTCTGGTGTACCAGCTGTACAGAGAATAATATACCAAGTGACTCGAAGAGGAGGAGGAGGAGGAGGAGGAGGAGGAGGAGGAGGAGGAATGCATTAGTTAAGGTAACTGTGGTCTTCAATCCGTACCAAGGAAGAGCACTTTATATGCTTTCAAAACACTAGCCAAAAACGAAGAAAAAAACTGGAAAGAAAACTACATTACTGTTTCTGTCGTAAACCGTCACCCAGGAATCATATTAAGGTGACTGTAGGGCATGGCAGTTTTAAGTTGACTCTGACACATTTCATCTTTTTTTCCAATGGTTTTCTTCTACTACCATCTTGCAGCTGTGCTACGGTCTCTGTGTTCATTATTCAAGCGAATTCTCAAAATAGACATTTAAATAAAAGCAATCTCTGTGCAGAGGGCTTCAGCAGCACCGGTATGGGCTCTGGGTCCTTATTTGTGATGAGACCTCCTTGCTAAATGGAAAACCGCTCAAGCCTTTTTATCTGGACACACTGCAAGAGTCTTAAGAGAGATGTAATTTATACCATGGGCCGTGTTCAGTTTTATTTTTCTGTTTATTTATTCTTTTGATGGATTGAATATCGTTTGATATTCATGAAACCTTTCTAGATGGATCTTAAGAGTTGCATGAATATCAAAATTATTTAATGATTGAAAATGGAATTAAGAAAAAAAGGGCTTGTAACCAGGAGGTCCCGGTTCAAATCCCACCTCAGCCACTGACTCATTGTGTGACCCTGCGCAAGTCACTTAACCTCCTTGTGCTCCGTCTTTCGGGTGGGACGTAGTTGTAAGTGACTCTGCAGCTGATGCATAGTTCACACACCCTAGTCCCACACCCTAGTCTCTGGATAAAGGCGTCTGCTAAATAAACAAATAATAATAATACTCTTTATAAATCATGTATGTGAAATCAACAATCCTGTGTACAGATGTCAACCCATGAATATAACATTTAGCAACATTCTACACAACAACAAAAAAAACAATTGTTAAGATTAATTGTAATCCCTGAGTACAGTCTTGTTTTTGTGATTTATAGTAAGTTCATACTTTGTGTGTATGTTGTCTTGAGCACAAACTGCACGAGTAAGAGACACCCTACACACAACATATTAACTTACATCAAAATCCAATTTGAGAATAAACCCCTAGGTATCCTAGTTTTATAAATGTTATATCCTGTACATCATCATCTTTAGCTATTCCAGGTCCACTACTTGACAAATGTCTTTGCAGTCTGATTCCACACCTTCCCATTGACAGGCCCTGTCATCCATCCAATCCCTGAGATAGTCATCTAGTCAGAAGGCCACACAAGTTCAAGCCTTCAGCTCATGGAACAGAGAGAAGGGGCTGGTTGTTCTCTACAGAGGGCAGCAAGAAACACTTAGATATTCAGTGAAGTTGGTTGTTGGCATAAACCCAGCATACAGCAGATGCCTGGTTTTGCATTCAGAAAGGGCAGCATCAAAACTGTCAGACTGACTGCAAGTGAAGCTCGGACCTGGCTTCAGTTTCAACAGCTCTTTGAAATGAAACACAAATTAAGCATTCAGATTTGAATGGACTGAAGGGAAGGATTGAGTAAAGCTGAAGGAAATCATTCCAAAGGACTGAAGATGTGGCAGACGACATGTATTATTTTATAATCCTACCAATCTGACTTCCAGGATCCGGAGTCATTGCCTCACTCCCATAGTCAGATTGACCTACATCAGAGGAAGTGTTTCTGGTGCTAATAATGCTAATTAGAGGTGACGAAATGAAACCTAAAACATCTGGTTGATTGCCAGTGTACCAGGTTCACCCAGCTCTCATGTCCAGATGTCTCCCCAGCAGTTGATTTCTATCATGATTACACCAGTAACAAGATGCTGTCCGAGTGTGCCCTTTTAATTGCTCTGCCGATCAGTAATCTGTTACCTCCTCTATCCAGTTAATGTGAGAGAATAACCCACTCAATAGAAATAAAATGAGACCAGACAGTTTTTAGTGCAGGCTGCAATTGCAGTCCCAGTGGTCTCCACACTGTAAGGTACACACTACCTGAGGGGATGCCTAGATAAGAATCCATAAGTCCTAGACACCCGGGCTGAACCTTAATGAAACCGCGTTTCCATATCTGTAGACCTGCTTTGCCATGACTGGATCACATCACTGTCATTCCAAATTGCTTTTCAAAATGGTTCTGCTATCGGCTGATTTATCGGAAGAAATCTCAAGGTTTATCATAGGATCCAATATAAAATATCAAAATCATTAGAGAGAAATGTGAGAATACTGTACTTTGTTAAATGATCTGCAGATGTAAAATATCTCCCAACAGTGCTCAGTGAGCATTGCTATGTTAAGGACCTGTTACTAGCTTCTCAAGTCATCCTGTCATCAAGTTTCCATTTGCATTGTAATACTGGGCAGGAAAGGAAGGTCTCATCTCATTTCAATATCAATCTGCTGGTTCTGCCTGTTCCCTGTTATTAGGTGGAAATAAATATATTCTTGGTATTGACAAGGTCATTCATTATTTCTACCATTTTAGGAAAACCACCCCTAATCATCATTTGTGTATGGACTCTGTAGATGGGTCACTTCTGTGATTTAGAGTCCCAGATCAAACAAGATTCACCTTTTTCTGCTGCAACCAGGCCCCAGTTTCAGATGGAGTCATTCAAATTGAAAAGCTGCATCTGCATCCTAAAGTAGTCCCTGACCTCCCGGCAGTAATATTACACGTTTCTACATAATTGTATCCCCGGCATACCTGTTGTACTGTTATGTAAAGAGCTGCCCTTAATCTGCCTATCAAACACCCCTGACACCTATTCTGTAATATATAAAGCTGTACCTCTCTGTTGTTTTCGGTCACAGTACGTCAAGACTGCAGAACCAACTTTGATAGAGAGCTAGTAATAAGGGCAGGGACTTATTCAGGCCATGGTGACTTCACACTGTTATCATAAGTGATTCATTTTTGTATTTTTTTTATTCTTTTGTACCCGAAATTGGCGAGGTGTATTAACCCTCCTCTTTAGAAGATGCTGCTGTCCAACAAGGAGTTTCTGAGATCTATTGTTTTTAATCACTTACAAGTAGGAAATTAAAATGACCAGATCCCATTCTGTATCTTCCTGTGCCCAATACATTATTCAAATAAATGAGATCACCATGATGACAAATGAGACACACTAAGGAAATTATATATTATCACTCCCATAATGTTGGCCCAATGAGGCTATTTATCTGAATAGCACATTCATAGGCAGGCATGAATGTACAAACAGAATAATGGCGCTAAACACTTGTCCGAACCATTAAAGGCATTGCTACCAGAGAAAGACAATTGCTTGTATAATGGCCACTCGAGTTCCTCATTGAAGATCAATGATAAACATGAACCCATTTCAAAGATTATTAGCTCCCTTTAATTATGTGCTGTGACAGACAGCAAATGAATCCTAGTCAACAATCTCCTCCTGACCTGTAAGCGTGGTTTAACAGAAACAGTACTAGAAGTGAGCCTTACTGCGGTAGGCGATGTGTCAGTCATGGATTGGAGGAGACGTGATTGCACTCGCTACCAAAGGCGTGACTGAAGGTATATCGGGGATGTGGCCGAGCAATCTGTTCCTTTGTTATGGTTGTGAAAGACCTGTAAAGGACGGTGAAAGTCTAACTGTCACCCTTATCATTCATGGAAGACAAAATCTGGGCGCTGTCGCTATTCAGCCAGCAACACCCCGGACTGCACTGCACTACTGTTTCACTGTTACTGTATCTGTATCACTGTCACCACTGGTTGATTTATACACTCCTTGCTTTTTAAATTGGAAGGTTTGTATTTATATATTTACTGTAAAATGTAACATTGTTGTCTTTATTGCAGATTTATATTGATATTTAAACAGTTGGCATTGTGGTTTGCAGAACAGATGTTATTTGCCACATTCTGTCTGTAAAAGTTCATCACACAGAAGTTTGCTTACTAGTTTAATAACAGTAGTTTCTATGACAGCCAGTTGTGCCTTTTGTTAAAAACTGTTAACATTTTATGAATGCTTTATAGATTGCATTAAAAAGGTAGTACAGAGTGAGTTATAATAATAACAGTGTTGTAATGTGCCCCTTCTGCCACCCGTCTTCTCACCTTCGATATAAAAGCTTTTTTTATGGCTGCATGGCTTTTTACATAGTGTTTAAATGCTTGCTTGTGGTGTGCGGAGTTCCAACCTCAACTCTGTTACACAAGCAAAAAGAAAATACATGAAATCTGTGTAGTTTAGGGCTGATTTGACCAGTACCTGCTTTGCACTAGCTTTGAGCTTCATTCACTTCTCTAATATATATATAAATATAAATAAATAAATAAAACCCTGACACTAGGCTTCAATGAGGAAAAGACACTGACAGTTAAGACCTTGGTTATTCGGAGATGCTTACTGTTGAATTAATCCAAATCCTTCCTTTTTTTCTTTGTACAGAACGAGGAGAGACCTCCCACTGTGCTTTTCTTTCACTTCAAAGCAGATTTTAATAATCTGATGTACTAAATTTTTCCAGCCTGTAATCCTTCGTCTTAAGACTGGGTTTTGTGTACAGCTAGCTCTGTAGGATATCATTCATTACATGACACTAGACCACTTGGATTACTAAGGGCACATGGCAGATTGCTCTTTTGAAAACCACTGCTTATAAACAGTGCAATCTGTGTATGTTATACAACTGGGTCATGTTTTGAAGTAAACAGGATAGTGACATTGTTGGGCTAGTTTTTTTGTCCAAATGCTCAGTACATTTTTATTTAAAAAGCCACCTGTAAAAGGGTTGCAGGTTGTGCTGACATTGACAGCAATAATAACACATGCAGTTGATGTTGCTGCCACTAGGCTACCAAGAGCTTGTGTTTTCAGCACCGTAACATCAACAACAGTAATAACAGGTGCAGATAATCTTCACAAACATCAGTCAAACACTCCAAGCACTCTCCATGTAAGAGGCTCCTTTTTTACCCCTGCTGAGCTGAGCCCACTCGCTGCCTGAAAACACACTGCGCCAACCAGCAGCAATCTTCTCACACAGCTGGTTAACAAGGTTCAGAAAGAAACAGACGTTTAAAGAGTACATCGCTTCTTTTTTCCTGTCCCCTCACTATTGTATTATCATTCCGAGTATGCTATCATTCTGCTAGAACAACAGTTTCAATCTCCAATGAAATGTCAAAGAGAAATAACTGGGAAAAAATAGTTAAAGGGGAGATAAAAAATGGTCACTATAATAGGTTGTCTGCTGGAAAATGTGTTTTAATCTGGGAGATCTTGGATTTGACTTTAATTAACACACCAGGAAGGAATCGGTCTGTTTAAATTTCTGATTGTTATTTTTCCTCGCCAGCATGGGCTGTGTGATTTTATCTGCTTGACTTTATTGTTCTGACAAAATCATTTAGCGTAGGTCAGAACATCAGCTGTTTTACTTGTCATACAGATTGTTGTGAAAGACCGGGCTCCAGTTCTATTGAAGCAGACAAGACAGGGGTTAGAGTTAATGAAGTACGTGGTACAGATGAGATGATTCAGCTCATCTGATTGAGAAACAGATTCCATAGCTCGCCTCTCCTGGATAAGTAAGCCAGATTCACACTTGTCAAAGCCCCTGTCCTTGTTATTAAACCCAAACTTTTTAACTATTTCAGACATTACAGTGGTAATAATCTAAAATAAGTCTAAAAATGCATAATGCAATTCTTGAAATACTGTTTGTCATTGTACGTTTGTCATTGAATTTATTAGGGCTGTATTAGAAGGTTCGTTCGCTAGCCAGGAATTCAAGATTGTTTTAAACTTTCGAATGTTTGTCAGGCACCATTCACGCACTGTGTGTTTTTTCAGTTAACAGAAATAGTTTGACAATGTGTGAATACTATAAACCACACATTAAATGTCACTCTCATGCACAATTTGATCTTTTGATTTGTATAATGCATATTACAATTATGCTGCAGTCATTGCAATTCTAAGTACAATTATATTAAAAAGTAACAGAAATAGCTAGACACATTAACATGCTTATTGTACCAAGCAGTAATCACAGGTACAAATACAGAAACATACTATATGTTTAATGGTTTTTATTTTCCATCTCTCTCCCTCCCTTCAAACCTTAATAGTTGTTGAGCCTTAACTGAATACCAGATTGTTTAAATTAGCGATGCACTAATAGAAACTAACACAGTGGAAATGAATAAGCTGAATTCCGCTATAGAGCCAGAATGAAATGCAGGTTCTAATAGAATCAGGTGAGATCAATGCACAAACTCAATCAAGATATGAGGGTAAAAAGAAACAACTTCCTTTGGTAATTTAGTGTTTGATTTAAGAAAGCGAATCGGCTCAAAATATGTTTAAAGGGACATCACGTGATCAAAAATAAACTCTGAAAACTAGTAGCCCTATATATAACGTTTTTTCAAACAAATGGAGTCACTAGAAGTGGTTGAAAATAAGAGAACGTGCGCTCCATGTAACACACTACATGGGACTGTGAATGACTAAGCTTGGGAAGGTCTGTAATTGAACTTGCCCAGGTCTGCTTGGAAGACTCTGAACCTCAAGGACCGGGTTTGTGCACTTCGTTCTAAATTGCTGAATCTGTATGCTGGATTTCACACGGCTGCTGCAGACAGACAGACCTGGGTGTACAACATGTCCTGCAGCCTGTATATTAATTGCTTCTTCAGTAGACCTCTTGAGATAGATACGGTACAACATTGTTTTATAATACTGAGAACAGCTGTCTTGCACTTGTTAAATGTGTTCAAATGAATACTGTCTGTTTACATTTGTCAGGGCTTCAAACTACTTCCCAGTGAGCTATGTTTCATTATGTCCCAATATTTTAATACAGTATTTATTCAGACCCCCAAACATGGTTGTAAATAGGTTAAACCCTGACGTTGTTCTCAGCTCCTCTCATTGATCTAGAGATTATTGTAAATAGGTTAAACCCTGACGTTGTTCTCAGCTCCTCTCATTGATCTATTGATTTATAAATAGGTTAAACCCTGGTGCTGTTCTCATTTTCTGATTGTAAACTGGTTAAACCCTGGCTCTGTTCTCTGGTGTGTCTCATCTTCTCTCATTGATCTATTGCAGGTAACAGAGACTCGGACAGGACCCCTGGGTTGCAGCAGCTATGATAACCTGGACTCAGTGAGTTCAGTGCTCCTGCAAAGCCCTGAGAGCAAGCTTCATTTACAAGGTAAGCACTGGAACACCTTGCATATGCTAGGGGTTTGAGCACTGTCTTGTGGCAGTCCATTTCGTATTCCATTTACTATTCAATATAAAGCAGAAACACCTGCCATAACACGGTCACAAAGGCAGCCAGGATTGACTTTTCCTTATTAATTTCGTTAATGAAGCTCATTTAAGGTAATGTTCTGGTAAACATCTGGTAATGTTCCACTAGAAATGGATTTCATGATCTTTTCCAGGCAGATTTGTCAGCTAATGACATCTATAAGAACTGAGACGACGAGTTACATTACCCAAGAAATCCTTGCTTTTTATTCCACATTAGCTTTCAAAGAATGGTCTGCGGTTCTTATCTGATAACATAAACAAGGCACTATAAAAGTGTCATCGTATAAAGTGGGAAACATGAACCTGATTCTCTCATTGTGTCCGTTCAGCAGTTAATAATTAGAAAGCTTGTTTGTGATTCTCCACCCAGGTAGAGTAGAAGGTATAAGTAGACCATAGCAATGGTGAGAGTGTCAGCACTGTCATACATCATACTGTTCTACTTATCACTTTCTCTGACATGTTTGCATAGTTAAGTATTTTACGCCATTCTAACTGTTTTTGTGATGAACAACCCCTACAAAAAAATGCCAAGTGTCATTGTAAAGACATTGAAAAATATTTCTTGTCAAGACGTTTGTCTAAAGTTTCTTTTAGTCCCCCTATAGATGGTGTGTTTGCAGAGTATTGCAGTTGCTGCATTCCCCACCTTCAATTCATGACATTCATGACAGCTGCAGGTTTTTATGCAGGTCTCCCAATTTAGCAATAATTAATCACCTTCTCCACAAGGTTTTCAATTACTATTACTATTTCAATTACTATTGGTAGAGGAAGAGCTGCCGGCCTCGCCTCTGCCAGAACACAAAATAAAAATAACAAAACAAACACACGGCTTTGCCCTGCCCCCTTTTCATGCACAGGGCTCCTGGCCCTGTTACACGCATGTGGCAATGTGCCCCGCCCCTGTGTGTATTTTTGTATTTTATGTTGTATGTTGCGTGTGTTAATGTTGGTGTATTGTAGTTGGTACATTGGATATAATGTGGGTAATGAGCATGAGTGTTTAAAATGTATAATTGTATTTAGACACAGGGATTGCACTTCACTTCACGTGCATTTAAAGTAGTTAATAATATGTGAGCACGGGGTTACACAGATTTAGTTCACGTGCTAGGATTCAATTGAATAATTAATTGGTAATTGAATCCCAGCACAATTGTATATATAGATGCACGTTTCACTCACTTGGGGTTGTGTGTTCGGTGAGTGGAGAACTGGTGTGGAGAGGAGGTAAAAGAAACTAAAATAATAAGTGTTTAGACTCACCGTGTTTGTTTGTCTGTTCGTCCAGTTTGTTTAGTGTTAATCCGTTTTGTTTGTCTGTTTATTTTGGCCTCAAGTGTCGTGTCCTGTTTTCTGTTTAAACCTTTTATTTTACGATAAAACACTGAGCCGCAGCGTCTCAGATTCACTGCAACTACCGTTTGTCTGTGTAGTCCTTTCTGGTCTGACGTCATCACTGCAACTAGCCTGTCACAAAGCACCAACAGACAGCTTTTATTAAACTGCTTGAGAAAGAATCCTCTAACCCAGAGCGCTTTTATAAAGAGTTGAGATTAAAGAGAAAAAAAATACTCAGCTTGGACAGATAAACCCTGGAACCTAAAAGAAACAGACCTGCTTTAAATAAATGCTGTTTTTTCTTAAATAGCAGACCTGTCTTTAAAACTGGGTGTGAAATAACAGACCTGATTTAAATACTGGGTGTGAAATAACAGACCTGCTTTAAAAACTGGGTGTGAAATAACAGGCCTGCTTTAAATACTGGGTGTGAAATAACAGACCTGCTTTAAAAACTGGGTGTGAAATAACAGACCTACTTTAAAAACTGGGTGTGAAATAACACAGTCCAGCTAAGAATGGTATAGGGGCAGTTGCTCATAGTTATTATCATCATTACCATTTAACAGTGACATTTAAACTAATTTGCAATTCAAAAAGGGTTATGATAATGTCTGAATATTTTAAACACAGGTGTGTTGTGATTCAGCAGTGTCTCTTATTCAGAAGCACTACATTTAGGGTCAGTAAAATCTATAAAACATATTCCGCTTCAGTACTACTCTGTTATAAATCAAAACCTTTTTTTTTTATTTCTGCTGTCATATTTTCCGAAGATTGTGTTTAAATTTGCTATAGGAATGCAAGCTGTCAGGATGGTATGGTAGGAGGGGAATGCAGAAAGCTCAAATGCTTTTTAAAGCAATTTTATTTTTCAAGTGCTACAAAAACACTGATCATAACAAAAAGGTTGGCAGCCGACGATGCAGCTTCTAATGAGAAACGCACAAGTGCTGCAATTGACGGTCATTATCTTACGTTGGACATGCACACAAAGAATGGCTTTTCTACTTGCCTAAGCAGACCTGCCACAAGACACTACTGGAGGAAGACTGGGCACTTGGTTAAACTAAGAATTAACCAGTAAACAACACAGTACATAAAGACCGTGTCCAATCCAGGTTTTACTTACTCTGGCTGAGTCGTGTGAAGTCTATATATCCTGGCACATTGGGGGGGGGGGGAAGCACTTTAAAGAGTTATTGGGTCACGCATGTTGAAAGTGAACATCTGGTGGGCATAATGAGAATCAATAGAATACCTTTTGTCAGACCGTCTTACCAGTTGCAGCCTTCTCTTATAACAATCAGGACAAAAAATACAGTTTTGATAGTATTATCAAATCCTGTAAGATGCAATACCTTCTATTCAATGTTGGTGCATGCTTCATTGACATACGCCTCAACTATGCAGATGGCAAATGCTTAATGTATAGATTTTAACTGACCAGCCAATTCCTCTCTGTCCAGATAGAAGCTAAAGCACTAGTAAAGAAGGGTGCATAATAATTGCAGTTTCTGTGACACAGAGACATACACTGGAGTGCCAGTTAGTTAGTATTGATTCTAACATTTAAAAACGTCTCTGTGTATGTGTGGCCTCTTAGGGTGTCGTTCTGTCTGCCCTTGGGGTTGGACTTTATTGACAATTTTGCTGCAAACTTGATCAAGCATACCGATATCAAATGCACTATGTAAGAAGGAATGAAACTTATAAAAGTGCATTAACCATAGTCAGTATGTGTTAAAGATTGAGTGTTTTGTTTGATTCATTCACTAAAAGCAAACATCACCCTTTTTTTTGCACTTTGGGCAAATCGTCTGCGTCAAATAGTATATTTACTGTAACAGTGCCAACAGTGCAAAATTTAGGCCCATTGATAATCAGGCTCATTGTAGTTCAAATTTTAACACTAGATCTACCGGACGTACATATATACCTAGAACTACCGCAACGGTCTTTTCAACAGCTATATTAAAATGTGTAAAAACTACTGCAGCTTTGCACGCTACTGAAACTGTTATGTGTTAAACAAAATCAGAAGTACAGATAGAACTACCAAACGCCTGCAGGAGCTAGGCCACCTGTTGTAATGTTTAGGACATAATGTTAGTAAGTAGAACATATAAAGAGAGGCTTTGTCCATCAAAGGCCCTACACATATAAAGGGGTTCCGTCATTGAGGAGATCCGACAAACAGGAGAGGGGTCACTGTCTTTGAGGAGACCCGACAAACAAGAGGGGTTCCACCGCTTGGGGCCCTCACATAAATAGAGGCATCAGAACCTGAAAGAGGAGAAGACAAGCAATCATGCATGCTAAAGGAGGGGTTTGGCCGGGGTCCCCTCTGACTCACGGAGAACCCTCCTCTATGAGGTAAATGAAGCGGAGCTTAACAAAGGGTTGGAGAAAGTGGAATCACTGACCCCCCAGAGGAGACCGATGCAAAGGCGGTTGAGATTCTAGAGGAGGAGGAGGAAACGAAAAAATGCAGGACAACCACGTGTAGGTGGCTAAGCATTAAATAAAGTAGATTTAATTGATGGAAGAAGATGATAGGGTGCAGAGGGCCTAGCTCCAACCCCCCGAACAACACTTAATAGGTTAAAATGACTTGCCGTCAGTGTACACTCTACACTAGGTATACATTTTTATGCTTAAAAAAAAAAAAAAATATATATATATATATATATATATATCAGGACATCTGTCTGTTAAACTAGTGGGGAAAATAACAAAAGCACAACGTTAAATTAGGCGACTGCAAAAATGAAATGTGAGTTAAAAGTAGGATCGAGGATGTACAATTCACATAATTTGTCAGCTCTGTTTGAAATAAAATTCATGGCACCAGAATTAGGCTCAGGCAATATAAGGTAAGGTACAAACATTGTTTTAATTCACAGCCTTTTCTGAGTTTAATTATGAAAACAGAATCGGCTCAATTTGTTTAAAGGGACGTCACCTGATTAAAAATATAACCTGAAAACTTAAAGCCCTACTTGTGGTGTGTGTGTGTGTGTGTTTGCATTTAGTTTTTTCCAAAATACTTTTTCATTTTCTATTTAGCAATATGCACCTCTATTAATATGAAGCATAACACATTATTTTAAAATAAAATACAGTGCATGGTGGGATACTGTCGTATTCATTTCCACTGTTCATTGCGCTGCTAGGAACTGTAACCGAAGTATTTTAATAGTGTTTGTATGCATTAAGACGGTACTTCAGGGTGGACGCTTTGAGCTGGAATAATTAAACCGTTTTTGAGTACGGTTCTCGAGTTTGGTAATGTAGTGTGGACAGGGCCTAAGGTAGGTAACTGCTGCCTTCGGGTAGTGACAAAAATCTAAGTTGAGTATGCAGCTGTGGCTGTGTTTGTCTCTGTCCCAAAATGTCTGCTACTTCGTTATCACTTTCACTGTTACTATCAGTAACATCATTGTGAACACAGTAAATTTCATCACTGTCTGTTGGTGTGGCGCATTTTTGTGTCCAGATTCGTCTTCCAATAACTCCTGAAACTTGCTGTGCAGTCCAATGTTGTGTTTGTCTATTTGTTTTCACTAGTCAATACGCATTTTTACAGTTGTTGTTGTTGACATATAAATCACTTGTCTGATAAAGTATCCTGTTGTAGCTATTCAAAATAAATGCGGGGCTTTCAAGTTCAGCAGCTCGATCACTCACTGGTTTTACTATGACGGTCAAAATGACAGCTCCAGTAGTTCTAGGTATAACGTAGTATATCTCCATAAGTTTCTGCAACCCTGGGTCTACTGATGCTTTGAGATGTTTAATACATATACTTAGGAAAAGTCAAAAAAGCACAGGCGCCTAGTTGCCAAATCAGTGGAGAAAAAGGCTTTTAAAATCCACGACCAGTCAAAAAGAGCGCTCCGGTAGTTCTAGTGTGAAGAGATTATTTGAAAATCAAACTCAGGTTTCCAATTAAACACTTTTTACTATAACCATGTGTGGCAATGTGGCCACGCCCTTGTGCGTAGTTTGTTTATATGTTTCGTGTTGTGTGTAAATGTTGGTGTATAGTCATCGGTACACGGGATATAAGCGGGTCTGTGTTTCACGTGTGTTTAAAGATGTAATTGTATTTAGGCACGGGATTGCACATCACTTCACGTGCATTTAAAGTATTTAATATGTGAGCACGAGGTTGCACGTAATTAATTCACGTGCTGGGATTCAAGTGAATAATTAATTAGTAATTGAATCCCAGCACAACAGTATAAATAGATGCACGTTTCACTCACTCGGGGTTGTTGGGTGTTCGAGAGTGGAGAACGGGTGTGGAGAGGAGGTTAAAATAAAATATAATAAGAAGAAGAATAAGTGTTTTTTGTGCTCACCGTGTTTGTTCGTCCCTGTTTGTTAGTGTCTGTCCGTTTTGTTTATCTCTTTTGTTTTGGCGAATGTGCCGTGTTTTGTGTTCAAACCTTTTATTTTCTGTTCTCTTTTAATTATTAAATGCTGAGCGCGATCACGCGCTCAGCTTCACCAAAACCTCACTGTCTCTGTCTGTTCTGTGTTGCTCCCGGTCTCTGGTCTGACGTCACTCACTGCTGCCGTCTTTGTGACACCATGTTTTCAGAAACAGTAAATAAATGTACCAAAACTATACAAGGGCACATACTGTACATAGAGTTGTGTATAGAAGTTGAGTTTATAAGAGCTGACTCATCCATCTCTAGTGTAATGTGAGCAGTGATCATGTTTGAGATCCTATACCAATACGTATGAGACTTTAATAGGCTTACCGAGGTGAAGCAATTGTTTTATTCATTAGAGTGGTGGATATGGCATCATTCCAAGGCAACCTAGTGACTTTTACTTTATTTTTTAATTTAATAAAGGTTACTTTGAAGGAGTCTTTTCTGCCAGTAATGCAATGCAGCCAGTTATTTCCAGTTTCTGTATATTTGAGGTGATGCAATTAATGAAAGGGTGAAATGTAATAATTTTCTAACTAGGAAACAGAACTGAGGTGAATGCATCCCATAAGCACTGTAAGGGCTGCTTGATCACATCTTCAAAAGCTGCAACAGTAGTGAGACAGACCAGAAAGACACTGTGAACTGGATTTGGGTGCAAAGTGGGGAGCAACATTCACAGCTAATCAGATTTTTTTAGTACATTTTCAGTTGTCTTTTTCTAATTTGAAAAGCCTTTCATACTAAACGTTTCCTCTGCACCCACTGCCACCAAGTACTGTATTAACTGATCAACAGTGATAGGCCTGCTACTAGTATTAATTCCAACTAGAGTTTCACTATTTAATTAGTAGCTACATTTAAACTGCTGAATTTAGAAACAATCATTACACCACTTTGGGAGTAAATCTGATGAGGGGTTCTGTTTTGGACGTTCAAAACACTTAAAAAATTATGCTGTAATAAAAAGCATGCTTAAAGTGCATCACTATGGTTACACAAACTGTTTTATCGCTGTTGGAAAACTGATGCAGACCTAACCAAAGATTACTGCCTTAAATTAAGTGCAAACAACAAATACAACATACTGACTGTAACAATCAAATGCAGTACAATTAACACAGTAAAGTTACAGTACCTATGAAAATGCACACCATTGTTCAGAATCAATTTAGAGAGCAAAGCCATTCATTCAGCTGCAAACCTCCGTCATCTGACATATCTTCAATTAGTTTTTGCTTTGCACAGTATTATTGTATTATTCGACAGCGGGATACATTGGATTTTTTGTGCAGCCTCCTTACCTGGCATTATCTTCAATGAAGTCCACACTGAGACAGGTAATAACATCAGCTTCTCACAGATTGGGTGGGGCTGCTTTGCTTTTGTAATACAGAGAGAGGCTAAAGAACTTTTTTTTTTTTTTTTTTGAGCAAAAACTATTCACCGCAGCGAATACTAACCAAGTGGCACGCAGTCAAAGCAGCAAGATTGTCCTGATGATGTTTCTGATAGGTGTCCTAATAATAAGATACATTGTATTTGTGGTTGAGTCCGTTGCATAAGGGGGTGGGGGATTGGTGTTCTTTATAAAAGGAAAAATCTAGTGATTTATTGTGTGTTTTAATAAAAAATAAAAATAAACTATCCTTTACATTGATGTACAGATATATTTGTATGTGTTAACTGTACCCTGTTCAGAGACTCACCTTGGGACCTCTTGCAACCCACAGTCTGGGAACTGATTCTAGTGTGTTTTATAAAATACAAAAATAAAGTTTAGCCATTTTTTCAATTATGATACGATAAGGCTTACATCTTGATTAGTACCACATATAAACACATACACCTATGGCTGTAACCCACTTATCGATCAATGGGCAAACTCCATTCCAGCTGTCTATCCAATCACCACCTCCACCAAACCGTGTAACTGATGTCTTTAAAAAATGGGAAAATGATTTTGTTTTTCAAACTGTGTCGTTCTACCTCTAATTGAACTGACTGGAGAATTAATGGAATAAGGCTTCTAGCTCATTTGTTAATGTTTATGGGGCAATGCCAAAACAAGACTTAATGACACAGTGGTTTTGTACAATTAGCCAAGAGTTTCTCTGTCACCGTATTTCAAAATAACCTTTCTTCATCCCTGAAGGACGCATCTTCAAATGTGGCTCAGGGATTCAAGTTTGAAGCTGGGTTGGGAATTGGAAAACACATTTGCTAGTTTGTCACTGGGTACCCATCTGGTTTATAAATCCCTGTACACCAATTAGATTCATTTAAGAGAAGACAACAATCACTTGGATTCCACAGTAAAGTGAATATGAACTCACAGTAGTGTCTTCAACCAGCATTCAAACAGTACATGTACCAGTCTGCCCACAAAAAAGCAGTGTTGGTCATTACTTGTGTTTGGAACAATCCTCTGGTCTTCTGTGATAAAAAGGGGCTCTAACCAGGCTACTTGTAATACTCAATTGCACGCAAACAAGACTGACAGTCATTACCTTTGCTGTGCTGTTCTGAATAATGAATGATTGCTTGTAGCAGTGCATCAGAATCCTTGTGGAAATGCTTCCCTTTCAGATTGTGTATCTAAACCGCAAAAATGATAACCAGCAACTTGAGTTAAACCTAAAAATGAAAGCAAAATTAAAAAGAAACAGAGCATTCTTATGAGATTCATATTTGGAAAGCTTTTGATGTGGAAATTAGACCTTGTGTATGAATGAAGTTAGTGATGAATTATATTATATCATGTGAAATCAAAATGTTTCTTAACCGTTGCTCGTTTAACCAGCTGCCCGTTTATTTTGCCCATTTCCTTGCCAAAATTGCCGTTTTTTTACTTTTTTTTTGTGTGCAGATTTTTCATTCTTAGCCCTCAAATAAGTAATATGGACAGTTTTCAAAACAATTTTTGCTTTATTTTAAATAATACACACTTTGTATTTTTATTATGAAAAACAGAAATATATTATTTCAATAGAACTTAAATAACAATTTGTTTATAACGGTAGCATTATAACAATATAAATCACAACATAACATACATCATTTTTTTTACAATGGCAGCATTATATAAGTATATGTAACATCATTTTTTTACAATTGCAGCTTTATGATAACAGTACACAAAAAGTAACTGTGCAGTCATATCACGTTTTAGAAATTATTTTTTGTGTGATAGATTTCAAAGCAGACACCCTTCAAACTCTCATCAATGCTAAACTTGCATCGCAAATTTTCACCAGACCACATTCATACCAAACAATAACAAAACATACTTGTTTTAAATAAACACAAAACACAAAATATGTTTCCTTTTAAATCATAATACATCTTTTTTAAATAGACAAAATACATATACCTGTTTTAAAATAAACAAAACAATACAGTATTTACAATACATTTACAAGCAGGGCTTTGCTCTGCTCCCTCTAATTATGTGCAGGGCTTATCTTCCCTGCCACAAGCCTATATTCTTCTAAACTTTACAGATGCACATATAACACCCTGCACGCTATTCCCACAGGAGTGACACGCTTGCGTTCCATGTGGAAATTGCAGCATAAGCAGGTGGGTGGTTAATATTCTATACTGTACTGATATTGCACTCCATTAATAAAGTTGTCTGGTTATGCCTCGTTTCCGCTGCGTGCCGGGACTGCTGCTGGCGTTTCTGTGTTTTTCCTAACGTGGCTAAAGTGGGAAGTCCTTGTCCTGCATCATCAGGTCACTGGGGGAGTCTGGGAATGTATTGAGCTGCATTTTAAAGAAACCCATAGCAGTCCTATTTAAACACCAATAGGCATCCCTCACCAGCTGTCAAAAGACAACTGGTGCAAAAATTCAAATGAACACCCTCAAAACAAAGAGGGTGCTAACAACATTTGTTTAACTTATTTTAATGAGAAAAAAATGACTGTAAATGAAATGTGTAAGTGCACAAGTGCACATTAACACACCATTTAGAGCCCACTCGTCAACAAGCTTTTAGTAGTTGAAGTTCAGGAAAAAAAAAACTGCCCAAGCCATGGATGCTGCTATTGACAAAAGTGTTGCCGCTATTTTTGTTTTCATGCTATACACTATTGTAGACTGCATTCTCAAAACTCAACATTCGTGTTTTATCTATGCCAAAAACATTCTTTACATTGGCTCAATGCAAATAAAATATTCCAAAAAGGGGCAGAAAGCAGCCAAAACAAACAGCTAGGTTTGTCGTTGTTGCGATTAGCCTGGACAAAAAAGTATCATGATCTCTCCCGTAAACCTGTAACAACCCCCAAAACATATTTTACTCTAAAATCACTGTAGTGCTTTGAATGTGCTCTGTCTATTTGTTCATAAAAAATAAAAATAAAAAAACGGTTCTGTATTTAATTTCTTTGTAGTCAGCCCGCAGTTTTTTTTGTTTTTATTTGGTCCCTGCGCTGTTGTGGTGTTCGTGTGAATCCGTTATCTGCAAGGATTTTTGCTATTTTTTCATAGACTCTATTGCGCACAGTGCCCATTAGTTGTTTTTGTATTTCCGAGTCAGCCCATACGGACAACAAATATTTTGTCTCCTTTTCCCACATGCCACCACAGTTTTGTTCGACGGCAGCCATTGTAAAGGGTTCGATGTGTTTCTGTTCCCCTGCTCTTCCTGTTCAAGGACACGCCTCCCTGTTACATGATGATGTAGTTCCTGTGTCAGCAGTCTGGCCAAATCGGGTACGATAATGCAAAACAGGACAGAAAAACCGGCCGCGGCTAGACAGGGCTGTTGTGGCCAGCAGTGGAAACACCTCTTTTACGGCTGTGGCTAGGTTAGGGTTAGGGTTAGGGTTAGGGTTAAAGTTAGCATGACGCAAGCTTGTTCATATCCTCCATGGTTTTGTATAATCATGTGGCAGCTTGAATATACAAAACACAACGAATCCAGATCAACTTTAAAATGATACCATTTGTGATTTGGCTGGCGTTTTAAATCACTGCTTCTATATTTAAAAGATACATATTTTTTGAATAGTTCATTTTCATCAAATGCAATTCAGCGCATCTCATTAAGTATCTTATTTAATATTGAAAATGTGATTACTGATATGAGGGAAAACTGAACAAAAAATGCAATTAAGTCTGCTCATGAATCTTTAACTTTCCACTGACAGAGGGATCCGTATTTGTGTAGATTTTAACAAGTTTCAGAGATTAGATTTAATACCCAGCAGTTTGTCTATGTTGGCAACAGTGGTAAATGAATGAAGTTTGTTACGCGCTGAACATTGAAAGGATTTTGAATGGAAAAGAGGATCAGATGTAGTGCTGCTGACGAGCACATCAGACTTCAAGGTCATACAGTAAGAGGAAACAACAAGGAAACAAAGCTCACTGCTCTGCCCATGTTTAATTCTCCAATAAATGGATATACAGTGCCTATAGAAAGTCTACACCCCCTTGATCTTTTTTCAAATTTTGTTGTGTCAGTACCTCAGTGTTTCATGCATTTAAATTAGGATTTTTTTCCACTTATCTACACACCATACTCCACACTGTTAAGGGGAAAAAAGTTTTTATTGAGAAAAAAATTATATATTAAAAATACAAAACTGAAACATCATAATTGGATAAGTCTCTACCCCCCTGAGTTAATACTTGGTGGAAGCACATTTGCCAGCAATTACATCTGTGAGTCTGTTGGGATAGGTCTCTACCAACTTTGCACACCTAGATTTGGCAACATTTGACCATTCTTTACAAAACTGTTCAAACTCTGTCAAGTTCCTTGGGGAGCATTGATGGACAGCAATCTTCAAGTCATGCCACAAATTTTCGATTGGATTTAGGTCGGGGCTCTGACTGGGCCACTCAAGGACATTTACACTCCAGTGTAGCTTTGGCTGTGTGCTTTGGGTCGTTGTCATGCTGAAAGGTGAACTTCCGTCCCAGTTTCAGCTTTCTTGAAGAGGGCAGCAGGTTTTCCTCAAGGACTTCTCTGTACTTTGCTCCATTCATTTTCCCTTCTATCCTGACAAGTGCCCCAGTCCCTGCTGATGAGAAACATCCCCATAACATGATGCTGCCACCACCATGCTTCACAGTAGGGATGGTGTTCTTTGGGTGATGCGCTGTGTTGGGTTTGCGCTAAACATAACGCTTTACATTTAGGCCAAAAAGTTCCATTTTAGTTTCGTCAGACCACAAAACTTTTTGCCACATGGCTACAGAATCTCCTGAGTGTTTTTTTGCATACTTCAAACGGGATTCAAGGTGGGCTTTCTTGAGTAATGGCTTCCTTCTTGCCACCCTACCATACAGGCCAGATTTGTGGAGTGCTTGGGATATTGTTGTCACATGCACACTTTGACCAGTCTTGGCCATAAAAGCCTGTAGCTCTTGCAAAGTTGCCATTGGCCTCTTGGTAGCCTCTCTGATCAATCTCCTTTTTGCTCGGTCATCCAGTTGGAGGGACGGCCTTATCTAGGTAGGGTCTTGGTGGTGCTATACACCTTCCACTTCTTAATAATCATCTTGACCGTGCTTCAAGGGATATTCAAGGCCTTTGATATTTTTTGTATTCCCATCCCCTGATCTGTGCCTTTCAACAACTTTGTCCCGGAGTTCTTTTGAAAGCGCCTTGGTGCTCATGGTTGAGTCTTTGCTTTGAAATGCACTACCCAGCAGAGGGAACCTACAGGAACTGCTGAATGTATCCTGAAATCATGTGAATCACTACAAATTAACACAGGTGGAGGCCACTTAACTTAGTGTGTGATTTTGAAGGCGATTGGTTACACCTGAGCTAATTTAGGATTGCTATTACAAGAGGGGTGGACACTTATCCAACCAAGCTATTTCAGTTTTTTTTTAAAATTAATTTTCTTCAGATTTCTAGAATATTGTTTTCACTTGGAAGTTGTGGGGTATGATGTGTAGATAAATGAAAAAAAACTATTTTAATGCATTTTAATTCCAGGCTATAAGGCAACAAAAGGTGAACATTTTGAAAGGGGGTGTAAACTTTCTATAGGCACTATAGCCCCAATAGTCAGTAGTGGAGCACTGTCTGCTTTAGTTTTAAACTTATCAGTTTAATCATAAAACCTAGAACCTGCGTAGAAGATTTAGTTGTCATTTATCTCTAAAAAAGCACTAAACATTTATTTCTGAGAACATTCCCCTCCTCTGTGTCTTAAGAAAAGCTTTAACGTCTCATCCCTCTGAAAAACTTTCCCCTCTTGTATTTGATTCCATTTTAAAAAGCAATTTAAACTGATTGGAAAGTAATGTCCATGACTGACCCAGTCTTAGTCTACTGCCTGCCTGTGCTATTTACAGTTAAGTGAATTGTCTGTAGATGGGTGCACGTGACTGATAATGACTAACCTATGCACCTATAAGCATTGTGTGTTGTAACTGGGTAGAACTCTTGAGAGGGCTGAAATTAACTCTGAAATACCAATGAACAGTAGAGGTTTCGTTATTTTGAATTTTGGACAAAAGTACCTTTAACAACATAATGAAAGAAAATTAATGATATTAAATAGCAAGCAGTAGCAAGGCCTTGTTGTTAATTAATTGTAAGATTGCTCATGTTTATAACATTATCCTTTGGGCTGGTAGCCTAATTAAAACTTGATTAGTTAGAGGCTCCCTTCCTCCATAAGATGAATATGTGTTCACCACATAAAGCATTAAGACCAGCGGGCCATTTACATTTCCTGACAGTTTGCCACATACTTGTTTATGGGTGACTGGTGATATAAAATGCAATGTGACACAGATAAAATGATAGCAAGTAAATTATTTTATACAATTCCGCGTGAGAAATAACAAAATGCAAGCAAGCACATTCCAGAGTGTGTGCTGATCTGTTTAGTCAATAGTTTGAAATGAAAAGTGACTTCTGGTAGCTCATGTGACTGTCTAGATTCATGAAAGGCCAAAGGAGTTCCTCCTCTCTGTTTTAGCTGTTGATGAGCCCTTTTAAATGTTAAATCAGAAACGAGATTTACTAATACAGCACTGATTACAATGACATGGTTTCACCAGAGCCCTGCTGTAGAGACACTGGCACAGGCTGATTAACATTCAGTTACCTGGTTACACACACCCTATTTATACTTATCTCTTTTTATTGAGCCTTTTGTGACAATTTAATAATGCTTCATTTTTCATTTCACTGATGACAGACTGGGTAGAGGGTAGACTTTTCCTTTTATCAAGCTTACCTGCGGTGCTTCGGTCAGAATCTGTTCTGAACAGCTGGTTTTAGCAGAGTGACTCATATTCCAGTGGTTCATATCTCTGGGGTTAGTTTTACAGACTCGGCAAAACATCATCATCGTTATTTAGCTGTGTGAACGATGAGGCGTGTACACAACAAAGACAAGTCCAGATATTATTGAATGTGGCAAAACAAAGAAGGTTTATTTATAAAAATAAAAGGACACCGTGAAGGGATTTTTACTCTGCCACAGGTCAGGTTGTACTGAGAAGAAGAACAAAAACACTCACACAAAAACACAATTCTTCCTCCTCCTGGCTTGGCATGGCTAGTGGATGGAAAAATCCACCGGCCACACAGACATTTGATTGGCCATCAAAGTTCAGGGGGCGACGACGACAAAAGAAAATGCAAAAACAAGCAACATTTATGAGCAGTCTCAACAGGGTCTGAAACAATCTGGCAGAATCATACATATACTAACGCCTCTTGTATGACAGCGCTATGGGCTGAACCATCTGACATCACTGACAGGAACTTTGCACCTTTTATTTTCTCTTGCAGCTGCCTTCTTTCTACCTCAGCAGTGTAATGCATAAATACTCTTGCTTGTTTGTCATTCCTGTAAGGACTTCCTAGATTTAGCCCATTCTGTTCATCAACCCTATATTATTAAAAAATAATTTCAATAATAAAAAACAAATGCTATTTTCTATTGTCACACTTTCTGACTAAGGATCTGCTAAGCATTAACTTACTGTGTTTTTTCAAGCTTTAAACAAGTCAGTTCAAGATAAAATTGATTCCAGTAAATAGTAAATTCTCCAAAATTCATCGTTAAGGATATGATTTTGTCACTGTGATTTTTAATACATTTCATGGGCGAGTTGCGGAAAAAAAACAATTCACGAAAATGTCACTGAAAGGTCACCAAATAATGTAGGTTTAGCTACATCAACATATACAAGAGCTTTTAAATAGTACACAAAAACCAATAATATAAAGACTGTTGCTTGTTACCGCTGGTTTAAACGTTACTTTAGAGTACAAAACTCAGTTAAAGGTCCTTTCACACCAACGTAACATTTTCTTTTAAGAATACTGTATGATGCAGGCTTTCACACCACGTAGCGAAACAGACTATGTTCCTATTTCTCTGTGCGCATCTGGCGTAAATGTACATATATATACAAAATCCGCATGTGAAATTGTTTTTATTACCGTGCTCAGAATGAAACGGTATATATTTTTTTCTTCAATAATAAGAATTAGACGGTTAAATTGGTTGTTTGTGAGTAGCCTACAGAGCACTGCTGCTTTAAACATAAAAACAACCAAAAAAACAGAGTTGAAAGGTCAAATCACACAGACAACACCGTGTCCAAGAAACGGGGCATCACAAAGATCAGAAAAAAGACCAGAAACAGATTTATCCACAGTTTGCAGGAAATAAAAAATATGTTAAACATCAATCTAAAGTATTTTGTTTAGCAATGTTTAGTTTTAGAGAAAGTGAGTATTTATTTTCAACAGGCTGTGTGGTCCAGTGGTTAAAGAAAAGGGCTTGTAACCAGGAGGTCCCCGGTTGAAATCCCACCTCAGCCACTGACTCATTGTGTGACCCTGAGCAAGTCACTTCACCTCCTTGTGCTCCGTCTTTAGGGTGAGACGTAGTTGTAAGTGACTCTGCAGCTGATGCATAGTTCACACACCCGTCTCTGTAAGTCGCCTTGGATAAAGGCGTCCGCTAAATAAACAAATAATAATAATAATAATAATACACTAGCTACATTGTATGAAAAAAAAATTCAAGACATTTTATTAATATTTTTTGAAGATGCAAGCCCACTTTTTTGCTTAAAAAATAAATTAACAAGTGCTGTATGTGTGAAGATCACAACCAAGAGTTTACAGTAACATACTCTCTGTTCGCTCAGCTACAAAATACAAATCTCATTCGCTGACCTAGCTACACGGAAATGCTGTGTGCATACACAACCAAACAATTTACAGACACTCGCAGATTTGTATTTTCAGTGCATGACATACTACATTTTAAAGGAAATAAAGGCAGTGCCTAACCAAATGCGTTTTTACATCCATTTCCAAGATTTCACTGACTTCTGTTCAAATTTATGATTTTCACGATTTCCATGGCCTCCGTGACAAAATCGTATCCTCCTTCATCGTAAATACCAAATAAGTTTACTTTATGTAATGGTTGCATCATAGTTTACTAGCAATCATTTGAATCACACAAGTGGATTGCATTTGTTCAGCAATTGATACCCATGCGTTCTCCTTTTTCATCTGATCTTTATAATCAGCTCTATTGACTGCATATACACAGGGATAAACACCGAGCAGCTTCTGGACAAACCAATCGGTCATCCATTTTGACGTTGTAATAACCATAGCAACGAGGTCAGTGACAGGATCAAAGTTCAGTTGATTTGAACTGTCAGTGACTGCAGTTTGAGCAGGGCGATTGCCGGTAGAAAGTATAAACTGCACGACGACACAACAGCGATGATCGCAGGTCGCCTTGCTCTTCAACGACAGGTCGCCTTGCTCTTCAATGTCCTCTTTTTTCAAGGTAGGCGTGTGCTGGTGATATAATATGTATACGTGAAGCGTGTGCTAATATAAACGTGAGAAGACAGAGAGGGCACCAGGGTGATTAATCCATCAATTCATGTTTAAAGTTTGCAAAATAAAAGCATATTTACTAAATAGTAAGAATGCAGTTTTCACTAGTTCCAGTTTACATATCCATCATTTGTTTTTCTTAAAATGGCTTCCCTGTATGTGGTGAGATATATACACAATAAAGACTTCCCATTCCTTACAGATAATGCAGTGTTTAAATTAGAGGTCTCAGCCTTGATTGAACAGCACACATAGCTATACTGGAAAACAGCTAGATATACACAAGATCTTCCTGCTTTGGTACCAATACCCAAATGTGTTATATGAGTTAAACAAAACATTCATTTGATCAAGGCCGTTTTTCCTAAACTAGTTATTGTGTTGTGTAAATTCTCTCAACAGATACATACATGCACAGACATTTTAAATGTGTGTAACCGTCTTCTGTCTTTTCTGGTTGGAATACAGGTCATCTCAATGAGAGCTCACCTTTCTAACCTCTGCACAATTTCACTGCTAGAAATAACCTGGCTAAATAACCTGTCAGTCACGATAATTTAGTTTACCACCGACTGCAATAAAGATGTATGGATGACTGGCCCTCGAGTAAAGATAGATGTTTATGGTTCATCAAGGGTGAGGTCATAATCTCCTTGATTTGAGACTATTTGAGATACTGTTGCTGTATAGAGAAATAGAAACAGGCAGGCCTAATACTATCACTGTAAGACTGGACTTCAAAAGTGAAATGCATTTCTTTTCTGAGTTTATTTGCTTATGCATTTTCAATCAGTGGTTGTGAGAAATGCATGTGACAAAGTGCTCTTTCTCTACATTTTACAGAAAAGCTTTCAAAGTAACCAGTAAGGAACCTTTTACAGCTTTGTAAGTAGTCTAGAATCTAGTAGACACCTTGCTTTTAATTTAATTTCGCTCACATTTTATTTAGAGTGTGTATACCCTTATTTTATCCATGGTTAAAACTCCAAACCCTCTTTACCCCAGAAAAAGTAGCATTCCCACAGATTACAAAAATTATTAGATTATATCCTGCACAGGGGTTACATATTGGGCTAGATTCTCTAAACTATTTACTCAAAGGACACATAAAACATTTACAATTCTAAAATGAATAAGAAAGAACTTCACAAGAATTAAATGTTGTTGGTTTTCTTTTGAATGCATTTTTACTATCTGACGATTTGGAGTCAATAGCTGATAATATCTTCTCTGAAATACTTGTCCTACTGAAGACACATTGTATGCCTTTTAGAACACAAGAACACCAGTGCACTGCCTACCTTCCCTGTAACAGAAACCTTTACACAACACACTGCCATTCTCCTACAATTACACGAGTGTGTGTTGCACTCTGAGAATTACAGTACTGGGAAATTCAAGGCTTCCCATACTCTGTTGTTTGTATTGCTTGCCTTAGCTTTACTGCAGCACACCTCCATTATGCTTTTTGCAACATCTACCATTTCAGACTGAGACTCCACACAGGATTCTGTTTTATTTATTTATTTTATGCACATGTTAAATATTTACACAGGACAAGGCAGTTGAGAGTCAGATATTTTCTCAGCAGTGGCATCTCATTGCCAGAGCAGCCGTTACTTATGATATACTGGCCTTAAATTAGCCGTGAAACAAAAGCAAAGTAATTTGTTTTCCCCAAGTGCCAGCAGCCCTTCTTAAAGGCTTTCTGGAAATGTTCATGTACCCTGAGCCAATAGGTTTCAAGGCAGGGAAGTGAACATTAATTTGTGTTGGCTCAATTGTAAATACAAGGCTTGATTCTGTACAGGTTCCTGTTTGGAATCCTAATGCAACTCAATAAGATTGGATTTCATATTTGGTTATACGTATGGCTGATAAAGGGATGTAGTGTAGAAATGAGTTTTCAGTTGTCATCAAACTGTAATGACATTCTTTACCACAAATTACTATAAACCTCATAATCTGGGTGTACAAGGAGAGCCTAGTCTAAATGTGTGTGTGTGTGTGTGTCTGTCTGTCTGTCTGTCTGTCACAACATATTAAGAAAGGTTACTGTTTTACGAGGTAAACTGTCATTGTATTAGTCCTCAGTTAAAATAGCTCAGTTAAAATAGTTTGTACCCTTTAGCATTGCCATTTTGTTGTCAGTTTGTTTTTGCTTTTGTCAAGTGCTTGCTGTTGCTCTGCATTGAAAAACTTTCAGTATGATCCATTATTCTTTAATCTGTTTAGTTCTAGTAACGAAGATTGTAAGAAAAAACAAAGATGCACATAGGGTTTCCACCACACAGTGTATTCATGGAAGCAGGGTTTCTATATCCAGAGAATCATTTCTCCAATTGTGAACACTTCCTAAGGTCCTTCTTAAGCACTGGGGGCTGTTTGGCTGTCCATGTTTCTGTAGGTCATTTTAGAGTTTTGCATACAGTGCCTTGCATAAGTATTCACCCCCCTTGGACTTTTCCACATTTTGTAGTGTTACAACCTGGAATTAAAATGGATTTAATTGGGATTTTTACCATTTGATTTACATTTACACAACATACTTAACACTTTGAAGGTGCATTTTTTTTTATTGTGACACAAAAGTTAATTAAACAAAAAAAAGACATTTGTTGGTTACATAAGTATTCACCCCCCTGAGTCAATACTTGGTAGAAGCAGCTTTGGCAGCAATTACAGCTGTGAGTCTTTTTGGGTAAATCTCTACCAGCTTTGCACATCTGGATCCTGCAGTTTTTGCCCATTCTTCTTGGCAAAATTGCTCAAGCCCTGTCAAGTTGGATGGGGACCGTTGTTGAACAGCAATTTTCAAATCTTGCCACAGATTCTCAATCGGATTGAGGTCTGGGCTTTGACTGAGCCATTCTAAGACATTCAGGTTCTTGTTTTTAAACCACTCCAGTGTAGCTTTGGCTGTGTGTTTAAGGTCATTGTCCTGCTGGAAGGTGAACCTCCGCCCCAGTCCCAGGTCTCTTGCAGACTGAAACAGGTTTTCCTCTAGAATTTCCCTGTATTTGGCTCCATCCATCTTGCCCTCAATCCTGACCAGTTGACCAGTTTCCCAGTCTCTGCCCATGAAAAGCATCCCCATAACATGATGCTGCCACCACCATGCATCACCGTGGGGATGGTGTTCTCAGGGTGATGAGCAGTGTTGGCTTTGCGCCACACACAGCGTTTTGTGCTAAGGCCAAAAAGTTCAATTTTGGTCTCATCAGACCAGAGAACCTTTTTCCACATGTTTGCTGTGTCTCCCACATGCCTTTTGGCAAAATCCAAACAGGATTTGATATGGGTTTTTTTCAGCAATGGCTTTCTTCTCGCCACTCTTCCATAAAGCCCAGCTTTGTGGGCGTCCAGTTATAGTTGTCCCATGGACGGTTTCTCCCATCTCAGCTGTGGATCTCTCCAGCTCCTTCAGAGTTACCATTGGCCTCTTGGTTGCTTCTCTGACTAATGCCCTCCTTACCTGGTCACTGAGTTTTGGTGGACGGCCTTCTCTAGGCAGAGTCGCTGTTGTGCTATATTCTTTCCATTTTTTAATAATGGATTTAATGCTGCTCCGGGGAATGTTCAGAGTTTGGGATATTTTTTTATAACCCAACCTTGATTGGTGCTTCTCCAGAACTTTATCCCGGACTTGTTTTGATAGCTCCTTGGTCTTCATGTTGCTGTTTGTTTAGATATGCTCTCTAACAAACTCTGGGGCCTTCCAGAAACAGGTGTATTTAATCTGAGATCATGTGACACTTTAATTGCACACAGGTGGACTCCATTCAACTAATTATGTGACTTCTGAAGGCAATTGGTTGCACCAGAGCTTATTTAGGGGTGTCACAACAAAGGGGGTGAATACTTATGCATTCAAGACTTTTCAGTTTTTTATTTGTAAATAATTTTGAAAAATATGTAGATTTTTTTTCCCACGTCGACATTATGGACTATTTTGTGTAGATCAGTGACAGAAAATCCTAATTTAAATCCATTTTAATTCCAGGCTGTAACACTATAAAATGTGGAAAAGTCCAAGGGGGGTGAATACTTATGCAAGGCACTGTATATCTAAAGAAACCCGTGTCCAATTTTGATTAAACTGACTGTCTTTATGGCATATGGAGCCTTTCTGTCCGTTCCACTCTCTGTATGCTTACATTTTTGCATATTACAGAACCTCTTCCCTGTTTGATGAAACATGTAAAGAATGTTCTTTAGCTTAGGTTATTCAGCTGGTTTCACTGGCCCTTATTAGCACTCATTTTGGATAAACAGATGTTAACAGGTAAAGCAGTCCAAGAGGGTCTGTGACTGAGTGTATCATAGTCTGGGGGTATGTGGGCTCTGTCTGTCAGTCGCTTTGACTGTCTCTATATGTCACACTTAGCCAATTTTGATGAAACTTGAAAAGGTCTAGTTTAGTTTTGCAAAGATGCTAAATCATTGAAAAAAAAAACCTTAACAAAAGTATATTTAGAAACCTGGCGCCCAGAGTAACTTGTGCAGTTTTTCATCTTATTAAATGTTGACAGATGTTCGATATCATTTTCAATATTGATTTAATGCAGACCTCACACGGTAGCAATGCTAACACATTCCCCCTTCATTATAAGGCTCACTACCTCTGATGAAAGGCTTCACTACCTTGGCTTGCAGCTGCAATGGAGTCCAAGCAAATTACCATTATAAGACACATCTCATTACAAGATGACTTCCAAGGACATTTGTGGTGAAGTACAGTACATGACTAGCTTAGTTTCAGAAGAATAACTATCCCATCTACTATCTATTTAGCATGTTAAAGCTATTACCATTTACATCAGAACGTTTCCATAACCCACTTTTTCCTACAAAGGAAAGCCCATACTGTTTAACTAGCAGATGACTTGCTGCCTGTTTGCTCCTTCCATTAAGGATGGCTTTTGTTAATCCGTTTCCTTGGCTCACCCTCATCATTTTTCTTCCTCCTTGCAATGCCAATCAGTCAGAATCTGTATACAGGATGCGTTTTTTGTAGTAGCTTCTGAGATCCCTCACGGCACCCTCATGGAAACAGATCTCCAATTAACCAAGCAACACAACAGATACCTAGAGTCATCCTCCTGGAAAAGTAGAAGCTGACTGCCAGGCAGTGTGTCCAAAATCACTAAGATATTACAGTAGAATCTCAAAGTTATGAACCGACCGGTCAACCAAACACACCAGTTAAAAACCAGAAACTCCTGGTTCAGTCAGGAAACTCATGCAACAGATTATTAAAACAGACTGGACAACACTACTACAATATACAGATTTTACAATGCCTTCTTTGGCCTTTGGCCTTGCCTTTTGAGGTACCCCTGCCCATAAATTAGCTTGCAGATAAATGGAGAGGCTGGTTGTAGGGAAACCATGGTCAGGATAGGTGCCCTCCCTGTTAGACAAAGCCAAAAAAAGCAGGTGGAGGCTGGGGAGAAGGAGACGAACTCTGGCGCACATTGTTTTGTCGAGGGACAAATAAAAAAATGGGCTATTCGGTTGATAATTGTCTAATATTAGAAGCGCCTAAAATATGCTTAATATTTCCATGTGTTGATCTAAGTGGGTTATTTTATTGCAAAAAAAACTCATTTGTCAAAAATATTTTTTTCGTAACTTAAAAATTACTGCATGGATTTTCACAAAACTTGGACAAAACAATTCTCCAGTACACGGAGCATATGAAATGCCGTCCCTATGGGTTTTGAAACGGCTGAGAAAACATACCCCTCAAAAACATACCCGCTCTTACCTATACCGGCTCACTGTGCATTGTTTGAGTGGGAGCATGTCTTGTCTAGTGATGCAGGTTTCTAGATTTGGGCCTGTAGCACATTTGGTGCTTGTCACAATACGCTGCACATGTCTGCATGTTTGATCAGTCACACACCTCTTGGACTGCAGTTTCTGTAAATGTAACAAACCCCCAGGGTCAATGCAGCCACTATGCTGAGGGAAAAGCCAATTGTACAGGCACCACCTTTTATGCCCCTTGCAAAGTCTATGAGATCTTTATGCTTTCCAATGACTGTTTATGAATAGTTGCACACTTCTCTCAAAGCTTATTCCAGTAGATCTCATGGCACACTGAATGACTGAATCAATTTACATACAGTGTTGACCAGGTGATTTTCTCATTTTACTTACAATCACCAATTATGTAATTGTGTTTCATTGGGGTATTTCTGGGTGAAGGTGGGAGGGAGGTGAGTGTAGGGTAAGGAAGACGTACGTGGGTTCAAGACTGGTATGACAACTAAGGAGGGGCACTGGTTTTGTGCTAATATGAGAGATATTATCTGCACAAACCAAGGTGCCAAAGCTGCTCTTTCTCTCATTGTTTACACGACACATCACTAAACATAGCCACTGTTTCTGGCATAAAAATAAGACCTTTCTATTTTGTACATAATAATACCGGCAATACCGGAACCCAGTGTTTGTAACAATACATATATAATGAGTTCCATAGTCAGACGTTTACATGCACACAATCATCCAGCTACCATTGAAAGAGATACTCTGCATTTCCGAGTGCTTATGCTACTAGTACTAGCAGATGTATTGACATCTATGGCCAGTCATGTTATGCTATCAACATGGTCTCTTTTCTCATCTTGTTTTTGCCTAATTCAAAACACAAAATGTTTTAAGGGATCGTGGTTTGCTGAGATCTTGAGAAACCGATTGAAACGCCTAGTTAGGTAATTTTTTGCATGGATAATTGAAATAATGACTCTGTGATTGCCCCACTTAAGATGTGTGTGTGCTGTTGAGTTAATTGTGCATTAACTGTGTAACCCCTGTGATTATGTATGTTTACTGTAGAGCAGTCCTCGCTGCCATGACGGCAGATTGCTTTTTCACAGTACAATTCTTTTATTTTCTTATATGAGAGGGATTGGGTCCTTGCCGTGATTTAATGCAGCACACAAGAATGTCTATTTAAGTGCTCTATTGCATCAGTAAGTTAAATAATTAGTCAGTGAATTGTGTGCTTGCAATAGACAGTTAATTGGTAATGGAAGTAAAGCATATCAGCCATGTCCTGGGGGTAGTTGCTGTAAACATATTTAAGGAGGAGAGGACAAAGTTTCACGAGGTTCTAAGAGGCAGACTCATCAGCATCTACAAACTGTATGAATCTGTAAGCTGCTATGCAAGGTTTGAGTCAGCCCGACATTCAGTTCCATTCTTGTTTTTGTAACTAGGATAAGAACCCCATGTCATTTTCAAGGGTGTTTTGGACGATAGCATCAGCACACAACCAAACGGAGTCAGCTACAAATAAAGGACAATCACGTTTTTAAAATGACAGAAAGACATGTTACAAAATAATATCACCAGCAATATCTAAAGTTACAATGTAGTTGTAATTATTTAAAACTGGTCTGTATTAGAAACGGTAGAAAGCGCTATACATATAAGAACATAAGAAAGTTTACAAACGAGAGGAGGCCATTCAGCCCATCTTGCTTGTTTGGTTGTTAGTAGCTTATTGATCCCAGAATCTCATCAAGCAGCTTCTTGAAGGATCCCAGGGTGTCAGCTTCAACAACATTACTGGTGAGTTGGTTCCAACTGGGGAGTTGTTAATATATACAGCTGACCCCATCTCTTAGCGTATAAGAGTGTCAAATGGTGAGCACTTCAGGTTGGCACAAGGATCTCAAAGCGAAGCAGAAAGAGACACTTTGTACCAGAGGTGCCAAACTGCAGCTCCTGGCAGTTCAAGAGTGGCTCCCGGTGAAATGCTGGGTGACTCGCACTTTGTACCAGAGGTGGCAAACTGCAGCTCCGGGCAGTTCAAGAGCGGCTCCCGGTGAAATGCTGGGAGACTCGCACTTTGCGGCTCGAATGAACTGAAGAAAGAATATTAAACAAAAATGAAAAGAAAAGAGAAAGTTTAAATAAACAAAACGAGTTTATTCTTTTTGTTCTCTGTATTCATTTGTGTTTATTATTCTTTCTTCTGTCCCCTCTGTCTTCAGTTTCTTTGAGCCTGCATGTTCACTGCAAGGATGTTTCATCATTGATGACCTTTGACACCGCTCGCTGGCTCATGAATATTTCGATCACCTCGAGTGAAAGTCGGATGTGCAGTTGAAAGTGAATTTCATAATTTTGAATTAAGTGCTTGTTCGTTTTGTGGAGACAATGGTATTGAGCAAACCCTCCATAAGTAATAAAAAAGTATGAGGTTTTAAGCCAGAAAAGGAGGAAGAGATTGCTTTCACTGAAAACAGTGGTAAACCTCTGTGTCTCATCTGCAACAAATCGCTTACACACTGTAGTCTGTACAAGGCGAGCAACTTCAAACATCATTATGAATCACATCACAAGAGAATGCATGTTTAAATGTTATATTGCGGGTCTAAAATTAATATTATATTTAGATATCTATTTCATGTTTTACAGTATGTGTCTTGCGGCTCTTCGCCATATGAACATTTTAGTATGCAGCTCATGCCAACCCTGCTATATACTATAAGTACTGTTCTGCGTTTGCGGTTTATTCTGAATTTTTTAGTAGATGATGAATGGGTTGAAAACATAAATCAGTTTATGAATATTCAAAAGAAAACAAATGTTTCGAAGTATACAAAAAGCAAAAATAGCAGAGTGGGTCAGATGAGGCAGAGGATGCATAGCGCTGTAAATACTGCTGCATTGAGGTACATGTTCCCACTGACAATAAAAGAACATACTGAAAAATAAGAGACACATTAAACTAAAACAATAAAGTGAACTGAGAGACAAGCAATCCATTTATGCTTCTTTTACATGCGCTTTAATAAAAGAGAGCGCAGAATGACTGTGTTAATGAGTTTGTCAGAGCGCTGTGCTTTGCTGGACAGCCACTGTTTGTTGCAGAGAGGTATGTATTGGTGACTTCCTGCAACAGTACTGTCTGTCCATCAGCTAAAACACTGCCTAACGCCAACAATCTTAATCAGAATTATTTGACAGAAAATGGTGACACTTTAGTTGGTAAACGTATATGGAATGCATTGATGGAAATGTCCATTTGTGATTTTTGACGCGTCTCCCGATGGATTGCACCAACAAGTTCTGTCAACTGGCTTGTTTTGTGCTGATGTCATGTTCATACCTTCTGCAGATACTAGTTCTGTCAGCACAGCGATTGCCCAAACGTTCGCAAAGTACCAGCTAACTTGGGAAAATGTGGCTTTGACTTGCACAGATTCTGCTTCATCATACATGCCAGGGACATTATTAATCAGAAACCAGAACTGCTACGCATCATATTCCACATGTAAAGTGTGTATACTGAGATCCCCCCCTGATTTTTTTACCAATGTTTCAATTAAAAATCGTTCATGTTGTTACCTATGTCTTTTAGAATGTTGTCACTTGGTAGTTCTAAACTCTAGTGTTTTGATTGGCTTCACGGTTTCTAATTGTAAGTATGAGGGGCTTAAAAAGTGAAAGCTGTCCGGCATGTGAGTGAGTAAACCATCAGATAATAATGCTAGTCGACTGTGCATACTGTAGTGTCAATCAGATTCTGAATACTGCCAGCTTGTTTTCCACAAATGAGAACTACGTTGCACCAATTAAAACCTACAACAACAAAAACAGCATCATTCATAGTCACCACTTACTTACATTTACCATTGGTTAATTTATAGTCACCGCAGAGTACTTTACATTTACCGTTGGTTAATTCTCATATGTTTTTTGGTTTCAGCTGGGATTCCTAATTAAAACAGAAATAAACCTGTTCATTGCTCAAAGGGACCCTTCTTTCATTTACCCTGTTCACACTACCTAAATAATTATTGGTGAAGTGAATGTCAACCATGTTGTTTCAGTGCGTGTTGATTGCACATTATTTAGCTAGTGTGATTAGGGTATGAATGAGTTCCTTTCGAAGTACTTTGTGACAGCCTGCCTTTGGGATGGAGCTAACTGGAACATATGAGAGGCAGAGAGAGTATGATAATGCAGTTCTGGCAGAGTGATTTCAATTGCTGACAAACCTAATAGCCTGTCATCCACTCTATTCTAGTTAAAGGAGTAATATCCAGTTAAAATATGTTTATCTCCTCTTCCTGGGAATGTATTCACTTCCTGTACTCTGATTGCTGACCCATGGTCTAGCTAAAATCAAACCATGTGACCTACAGTACAGGAAGTGACTAAATACCAGGAAGTAACAGACATTTTTGATGTGTAAAACCACACCTCCTATGTAACTCACCCTTGTTACACAAGATTTGCATGTTCTATCCTTGTGGATGTGCAAGGTTTCAAACTTGGTAAAAAGTTAGAATGCTAATATAAGGTATTGAACATGATCCTACTTTTGAAATATAAGTAAATAGAAAATATTAAAAAGATAATGCAAAAATAGCTATGTTATACTGAATACTGTAAATGTGAATGCAGTATGTATGAAATAGTTTAAAGGATGTACAGTAAGTACTCTTTTCTTGCACTAAATCTTTTTGATCTAATTACATTGTGTATAAATGTGTATAAATAAAAACAGATTATTAATAGAATAATACATTTCGGAGGAGAAGACATTTATTATTATTATTATTATTATTATTATTATTATTATTATTATTATTATTATTATGAAAGTTATGCAGTGAAAATGAAAGTAAAAATTGGTGGTGCCAGGTCAAATTATGGGAGGCATTAATTAAGTTTCTGAAAATGTAGATCAGGGGTCTCCAACCCTGGTGCTGGAGAGCTACTGTGGCTGCTGGTTTTCGTTTCAACCAATCTCTGTTACTTAATTGAACCAATTATTGGCTTAATTAGTCAAGATTAACAGGTGTTCCAAGTCTTTAGCCACTGATGATGTAAAGACCCCTATAAAACCTGCTGGATAGGGGCTCTCCAGGACCAGGGTTGGAGACCCCTGATGTAGATCAACCAACGATAGAAGAGGTTTTTCATGCTTTTAAAAGAAATGTTAGTTTTGGATCTCTATAGTTTCAAAGCATTTCAACACTCATTTTAAACAAACCCAAATACATTCTGTGAGCTTGTGTTTAGCCTGCGGCATATGAGCTCTTAAAACTAACTTCAAAGTAAAAGTGGGCCTGCCTTTGTGGTTTTGATCAGCATGGACATTAAGAATACAGACGCCCTCGAGAGAGATGCTGAACTTTAAGTATAAGAGCAGCAGTTCCAGGTAGAGTGGGAAATGTATTTCTGGTTATTGACATTTTGAACTTTTCAGCACACAATATTACTGTCAGTGAATTGTGAACTTCCTAGCCTTGCCATCTGGATTGCATTACATGCTGCATTAAACTTTAATGTTAAGGATTAAATTAAACTCAATGAAGACTGGAAGCAGTGCACTAGCCAGTGTGCCGGAATAGTTGTACTGTAGACTTTTCAAATTCACTTATTTATCGTCTTATGAATATATTGTATATATTTTTTTTAACTTTGTTGTCTTGCTTTTTCAAATTTTTCACATAAAAAGCAGTTCGCCATTTTAATTCATACTGCGGAGGGTAATTGCTTCTCATCAGCTTGTCTCCTGCCCTTTCTCAAATGCACAAACCCGCTGCACTGAAAGAACCCATTCCCAACATAGGAGGCTTGTTGCTAGGGAAGTGACGTCACTGCCCAGTGACTTTTGCTTCATTGCTGCCTGCTACAACTGAACACCTCATCTGCTAAAATAAAAACCGCTTCAGCAAGTAGATATTTAATTTGCTTTGTATTATTGTGCAATGCGTGTGTATATGGTATAACAGTACGATATTAATGCTTTGTTTAATTGTTTTGTATATTTTTGTTTGTGTATCGTGCAGTACGAAATAAAATTAACAGTAATACTAAGGGAAATTGCCTATATATATATATATATATATATATATATATATATATATATATATATATATATATATATATATATATATATATACACACATGCAGCTAAGGGTTAAACTCTGATTATTCTTTAGTAATGTGCGGCCTACTATACACATTAGGTTAAACTAGTTTTCTGGATAGGCAGCCCCTAATAAAAGTTTGGTTGTGCACCTTTGACTTATTTTAACACTTCCATTTTCTGCCAGATAATCACTTTTTGACATGGGCAGATTGCTTTCACACATTTTAAAATAATTATTTGGTAAAACCATTCAGCCCATCTGAGCTTATCAAGTTCCTTGTATGGTAGCAGATTGATGTCAAAACTTTGTTAAGGTGGGGCTTAAAGGGTCCAAGTGATTCTGCCTCAACAAAATTACTACAAGGCAACCCATTCCATAACCTCACCACTCACTGTGTGAGCAAGTGTCTCCTTCCCTCTGACCTAACCCTAAATCTCCACTTAATATCCAGCTGTATCCGCTGGTCCTGGTTTCTGTACTACACTTAAAGTTTTGGAGTGTAGACCAATGCGCAGCAAGGGTTGTTCAAGCCCATATATCTGTTACAACCATACCCATAATTACTTAACTGAACCAATTACACCTCTAGTCAGGTTTTAATACTTTTATTGTTTCATTTATAATTTTAAAACTGGGGACCAGAGTGTGCACCCCTTGTTCTCGCTTGAGGATGTATTACTGGTTCTTATTGTCCACTGTAACTTAACAAAATAATGGATTTATTTATTGCCATATGATAATATATGGTGCTTCTCATGCATATTCATAAACCTGTTTCCACCCCTCTGAACCTGTGCCGGAGCAAGCAGGTAGAATCCTGACAAAGATGACCGACAGATGAACCAATGAAAATGCTGAACCTTTTTCGGGAACCAATGAAATGTTTCTTAAACGTCAGAACATCTTGGATTTAAGCAGCCGATGTTATGAATTAATTTTGATGGAAAGACCAAATGCATAACTGATGTAAAACTAAAATAACTAGTCAAAACTGACCTATGACCAAGGATATGTTAATAAAAAATATCAAAACAATCGCAATTATGTTGAAAAAGATATTGCAGGAATACGTACAACAAAGCAGCCAGCTTGAGAACGTAATGCATTGTGCTTTAAACCCTAAAGCTTGTTCAGTAACCCTTCAAAACAAGAAGCACAGAACCAATCCAGCACAACAAAGGGGGAGCCAGTGAAAACACTGCTTGTGTAAACACAGAAATGTTTGGTTTTTTTAAAAAACCTTTATAATAACTGTGCTTGACGTCTCCCTTTTTAATTTGTTGATCACAATCAGGCGCTCAATAAAATTGATTAGTATTATTGAACAACTTCTTATGTCTTTCTTCCTCTGCAGGTCTGCAAGTCATTTTCCCTGAATACCTCCAGGAAAAGTTTGTCCAGTCGGCACTCAGTTACATCATGTGCAATGGAGAAGGGGAGTACCTGTGTCGAAACAGCCAGTGCATCTGTCATTGTGGTGAAGAGTTCCCACAATGCAACTGCCCAGTCACTGACATCCAAATAATGGAGAATACACTGGCAGGCATGACCGAGTCCTGCGCCACGGCCTACAAAGACTTTGAAAATTCAGGTAAAGAACAAATCTATAAGCATTATATAGGGGCTTGCAGTAATTCACTTGACATTATTGTGATTTTCAAGTCTATTGCCCCTAGTGGACTGCTCACAGTCAACTGCATACCACTGTGCAGAAACAAAAAAAATCAATACATTCCAGTTTCATAATCTCCCCTTTCTATAATTCTTGAAAGTAGCCGGTATAATTGTGCCTTTCATGAGCAAGAACAAAAGTAGTACTAGTACTAAGAGCTAACAAAATAATTCCTTCTTACCTGATATGTATTGCCAGCATTTCTTATGTTTCATATTTTCCTATATAAAACACAAACACATTTTGTGATACGTTGATTTATTGGTGCACTTTCACATCCCTCCATTCTATCTGAGAGGTCGTCTGAAGGAGCACAGCAGAGGGACGAGAGAGCCAAAGTGTGAGGCTTCTGAAAGCTTGTTTTTACTGTTTTGTAGGAAACTCGTGATAAACCAATCGGGACACAAAACATGTCACATTCTGCAGGTTGGATTTCCAAAACAGCATATAATGGTCAAAATATGTTATTGAAGGTCATTTTCTTTTATCCAGTGAAGTAATGTTTTATCAAAATGGAAGATAGCTTTTACCTCTTTCAACACTGCATTCATTTGTTAAGGTCTAGGAAAAATAACTTTGCTCAAACTTAACGTTTTTACTTGCAAACCAGAATTTTTTTTAAAAATCCTGATAATTAATTATATTTAGTTATCCTGGGGTTATCGTTCTTTAGAGTTAATGAGGACAATAAAAATAAAAAATAAATCTATATATTGTATGTTCTTATAAAATTACTTTTTAGAATGATTTATTTTTCTCAGTCTGATCATCTCTATAATATAAGGCAGGAGTGCACATGTGGCACTGCAGTGCTAGACTCTAGCACCAGGGTACCACAATTTGCACCCCTGTGAGGTGTTTCAAATAGGTGAAAGTCATTGAAAATGTAATGTTGCTAGGGAACAAAAAGGAGGCACTAACACTTAATAAACAGACTTGTTATATTTCTTGCACAATTGCACCATATTACTTTAACCACTTGAATAGGTATTCATATAAATAACTGCCAGTGATTTGCATAGTCTAAAGCTAAGAGCTTTGTACTGGCACTGATTGCATAGCTTAAAGCTAAGAGCTTCTTACTGGGAGCTTAAGATTTGGTCTTGGGCAGTTACTTTACTTTCTAACATGAAATATCAAGACTCATTGGGGTTTACTCACTTCATCTTAACAATGGCAGATACAACATTTAGCCACAAAAGGGCAAAGTATTGAATTGTCTTCCAAACAGAGGCAATGCTATGTTTAGAATTCTCTGAGTGTTTAATCTAAATTGTAATATTCCTGTTCCCCTTGTTGTGGTGTTTTTATTTTCCAGATGAATTTAAATCCTTTCTCAAGAGGCTTCCTTCGACTCATTTCTTGCCCGTCAGCAGTGTTCACCAGCTCTGGGGGAATGACTGGGACCTGCAGGCCCGCTACAGACTCCTGCAAAGCTCCATGGAGGCCCACAAGCTGAAAATGCAACGCACAGCTCGGAAACTGTTTGGCCTTAGTATCCGCTGCCATCACAATCCTAACCACCAGATGCCTAGAGAAAGGTACAGCTCTACATTCCATTCAGTGCCCATAGAGGCCTGTATTGGTGCTTGCTTATTTGTGGTACAGTATTCTTCATGTGTTGTTTTTAGTATTCTTTTTTATTTATTTTTTTTAAACTGAATTTTAGTGAATTCTAGTTTTGCTGTAGCTTTTGGTAATTGCACATGCATCACGGGTACTCCTTTAGTTCTACGCAGCAGTGTGGTTTGATGAGACTGTTTGATAACACACAAAAAAAAAACTGCAGTCATGTTTTTGATGCATATATTTAATCAATTTTATATTTTTCTTCTATAATTTTAGTAAGAGATTCATTTTTTATGTATATTTTAATCTGTGTTAGTATGTCTTCTATTAATTGTGGTGTTGTCATTAATAAGACGGCAAAAGTGTACAAAAGATAGGCCTGCCACTGAGCTGTGAATGAAAATGATACAATACTACGAGATAAGGTATAATAGAAAACTCCAGCAGAAAAGTGTTGGTCATAAAATAATTTACCTCAGGATCTTAATGTTACCATTCCCTTATCTCATGATCTCAAGATAATTTATCCCAGGATCTCTAGAAAATGGAAGTCATTACTTCTGTTTTCCTGAAATCATTTATCTTGTGATCTCGACAAAATGACATGTACTGTCCTGACATAAATTATCTCAAGAGAACTAAAGTACTGACTTGGGGTAAGTTATCTTGTGATCACGAGATAGTGGAATGGTAATATCAAGATCCTGAGATTTAAATGATTTTGTGATCACGGGATAGCGGAATGGTAATATCGAGATCCTGAGATTTAAATGATCTTGTGATCACGAGATAGCGGAATGGTAATATCGACATCCTGAGATTTAAATTATCTTGTGATCACGAGATAGCGGAATGGTAATATCGAGATGCTGAGATTTAAATTATCTTGTGATCACGAGATAGCGGAATGGTAATATCGACATCCTGAGATTTAAATTATCTTGTGATCACGAGACAGTGGAATGGTAATATCGAGATCCTGAGATTTAAATGATCTTGTGATCACAAGATAGTGGAATGGTAATATCGAGATCCTGAGATTTAAATGATCTTGTGATCACGAGACAGTGGAATGGTAATATCGAGATCCTGAGATTTAAATTATCTTGTCATCACGAGATAGCGGAATGGTAATATCGAGATCCTGAGATTTAAATTATCTTGTCATCACGAGATAGCGGAATGGTAATATCGAGATCCTGAGATTTAAATTATCTTGTGATCACGAGATAGCGGAATGGTAATATCGAGATCCTGAGATTTAAATTATCTCGGGATCCTCACATAATCAAGATTTAGTGTGTTTTTTTGGGGTTTTTTTTGTATGTCTTCATCGAGCCACCATTGAAATACTGTATGGAAGGAAAACATTTGTCTAATTTTGCATCTAGGATAACTTCATTCTAACTTCTCAGTATAGGACACATCATTACTTCCACTGTATTTTTCAAATATCTTGTCAGATATGACACAGGCCAGATACTGTACATTTTTTTATGCTGCAGATGACCGACCGTGTTATTAAACCAGTAATACAGTGGCTCCCAACCTTTATGGGTGTGCGGACCCCTTCTGAACCTCCAGAAAGTTTGCGGACAGCCATGTACTACTATCATAGTGACACACAGTCGCTACACAAGGAAATTTGATTAATTTTGCTTTACACTATAGTGCGGTAATTGATAACGATGCCATATGGGAAATTGATTAACTTACCTAATGAGATGGCTGATGCTGTTTCAGCGATGTCACAGCCTGAAAATGTCCGGTTGGAGTGATGACAGTTTTAACTTCACATCCAGCCTACTCCGGTAGGCACCGAAGATTAGCTAGCTTCAAAGTTTTGTTCGACAACACCTCCAAGTAAATCCAAGTAAATCCCATTTCCAAGTATGAATCGCTGTACATCTGCATACTGCAGGGTTTCAATTGATACTCCACCAGTGGCAGCTCGTGACTTTTTTGACAGATGAGGTACAAATCATTAAATAGTTATTACCACCGCCCATTCACTGGCTAACGCACTAAAAGTAAATGCACTTTGTTCAGCTGATTTCATATACGCCTCCGCTGAGAGCATTTTAATGCATTCATGTTTTTATATCAATTCGCAAATCAGAAACTTAAAACCACGTAGTATTTAGTTCTACAAGTCATTATGTGACTCCAGTGTGGAACATAATCGCCATAAAGACACAAATACAATATCATAAAATCATTCATTCAAAACGAACAAGGCAGCTTGTCATGTCGTGGCAAGAAATTGACAGTTGTACATCCATTAAGAGATGAAACTTTGCCTTATTCAGTTGAAAGAAGGGAATATAGCCAACAATAGTTTGTTCACAGCGCTGCCTTCCATTTTATTGACTCCTTGCCACGTTCGTTTACCATCCGTCTTCAAAATCTCCAGTGCTGGTGTTATTCTGCCGTCCTTAACAATTGAACTCTCTTTTGTCTCTCTCTTTGGATCTTACTGTAAAACTTAATTTCCTCAGGTCGCATATAATATCATATTCAACTAAAGCCATTGCTGCATTTTCACTGGCTTTCCTGTTCAAAGACCCTGTTTTTATCCAGCGATCCATTGCTGATACCTCCCACAGCGGGATGAACCACGTCGGGTTGCTTCTAACGTGCAGCGAGTTGCAGCGTGTGACGTGATTTAGACACCAGGCTAAACACGTCACACACTGTAACTAGTGTAATACAGCGGCAGGCGCTACGTTTTGCCTTGTGAAATTGGGCTTGCTGGTGTGAGGAGGCCATTTTTATTTTGTTTTCCTCCGCACCCTCTACCATCGCAGGGGGTCTGCGGACCACAGGTTGAGAACCACTGCAGTAATACATTTGTTCAATATATTCTAATTTCAGTATGTTGTCAGAATGGTTTGCCAAGGGCACATACTGTATAGAGAAAACCTGTTATCGCCAGCTGTGATATTAAACCATGTACGGTACAGTGCGCCAAAAGATTATTTGTGTGGATGTATTGTTAGCAACACCCCAGTGTTGTTGTTGTTTTACATGGAAAATGCTCATCATACAAATCCAACAAAATTACAGATTTTAAAAAATCCTTCACAGATAATGCCTAAATGTCTTTGCAGCAGTGTTTCTAAACCAAGATGTTTAGCACAGCAGTCTATGTAGAAAACAGCGTTACACATGCATTTAGTTGTCCTGTGAAATGTATTTGGATAGTAATAGTCTAAATAACACTGGTGAATTCTTGTTGTTCATATTTTTATAAACCTGCACTGTGGTTTGCTGTAAATGCATAGCAAGGTGTAGGGAGAATAAGTACACCACAGGGTAAATCACAAACTGTACAGGAATAGTAAAGCATGAAAACACAGAGGTCAATTCGGACAAGCTGTGTTTAATGCGTCGTACTGCATAAACATGGGATAAACTATTATACACATCACAGAAATAAGAACTAGCAGTATGTGCTGTTAACACATGCCAGGTAACCCTGTTGTTTATTTTGTCACCTCTCGCTCATGGTCAATGAAGCCTGATATCATTTAAAGGATTTCAATTACAGAGAATGGACCGTGCTTTCTATACTGAATACCACTTTCACAGAAAATGTACTGCTCACACCTCATCTAGTAATAAACACATTAGAGCCTGACCATTGTACACTGCTGCTCACACCTCATCGTAATAATAAACACATTAGAGCCTGATCATTGTACACTGCTGCTCACACCTCATCTAGTAATAAACACATTAGAGCCTGATCATTGTACACGGCTGCTCACACCTCATCATAATAATAAACACATTAGATACAGGAGCCTGACACAAATAAAGTGCTCCTTTCTCAAATCTTTTAACTCAAATATACAATGCAACACAGTTACTTAAGCAGACATGAACAACTCAGGCATGTACTTTAGGATATGTGTCACATTGTTAATTAGTTTATCTTGTTTTGGTGTAAGGAATAACACGATTTAGGTATTTAGCCCATAATGTCTGAGTGGCAAAAATACAGGCTATTTATTATGACAAAGCACCCAGGAGTGATAAGAAAGTACTGAAACAACTGAAGATAACATTTGCAAGGAATGTGTTAATGAGAGTCATTAAACATGGGTAGGGAAGAAAATTAAACCGCTTCTAAGATGTAGTTCTCCTGCCAGTTTTGCTGTAATGCTGTCCCTGAATAAAATAAATGAAGACACGGAGGTATATGAGAGCCATAAATCCCTGTTACAGAGCCTGGTCAAAGATGCGTACGGTACTGCTGGCCATTCATTGTGCTTGCTTACCCATGAGTACAGGGGCCACCTCTGAGGTGGAAGTAAAAAGAATCGCCTGCTGTAGAAACTGAATGGACCTCTTTCAGCGACACAAAGAAGGTCCACTAATTGGAAAGAGCAGCAGTCTTTTCCCAGAAGAACCCCAGAGGGACTGAAAAAGATGGTGACTGCGGAAGCAGCTCACCGCTAACTCCCCAATGTGCTTGGAATATCATAGAGCCCCGTGAATTTCTTTGGATTTTTTATAATGTTTCGTTTTATTTTTCCAAAAATTAGTTTTATTTTGTTTTATTACAGATACACATAAATAACAACAACTCAAATAGGTGTATATCAATAATAGTAGAGTATACATCATGTTTTAACTACATACATCATTTTTATTAAACATTTTCTGTTTTTTTTTTTTTTTTATAACATTATGACATACAGACCTCGCACAGAAAAATAATTTAGTTATCATAATTTCTCATTAGCGTCAGTAACGGTACAGTCCCCCACTCTAATTAACTGCCTATTTACAGTGAATACTGCCCATGCCCTCTATAAAAATACAATAAGATCAAATTTAAAAAAGATATATATTTACACTGCCCTACTATTGTGGGGCTGTCATAATAATTGCACATACAGCAGTCTACCCATTAAAAAAAAAAAACAGATAGGAATTTGTGACATCAGACCTGGAAGACAATGGACACAGACAGCAGTGCTGGGATATAAATAAATACGCTGATGCGGCGGTTTATTGTAAACTAAAAAGGTTTAAATAAAACAGAACACTTACTAAAAATAAACGGCACATTGGCCAAAACAGACAAACAAAACAAACATGAAACAAAGCCACAGAAGTGTGGTGCTGGTGTCTAAGCAGCACGCGTAGCAATTGTTTATATTTAATAAGCTTTACTTTGCTTTGCCTCCCAATCCTCGCTCCGCCTCCGAACACACACTCCCCGATCAGCCAAAGCTGCGGGTTTATATACATGTGACCATCTCCAAATGAATAATACATTAATATGAATAATACATTAACATTGTGTTTTATCAATTAAACAATACGTTTTAAATAATACGAGTACAAAATAATACAAACATAATATGCACAGGGGCGGTGTACGTCACAATCCCCCCCCCCCCCTTAAAATCACAAAAGTATCAGAGGTAGTCCGGGGCCAGAAACGGAGGCACCAAGGGACCCCCGGGGCGTTAATGTTGTCAGCGCACATGCTTACATCAGGGCAAGGTACTCCTCCAGTGGCCCCACCTGCAGAGGAAAGGATGACAGCAGTGTGGCACATTCCAGCAGCGGAAATGCTGCTACCTCCAGATGTGCAGCCTGCAAGGGCAAGGCTGACAGCACATTGCTCCCAGCCTGCAGGGCACTCCAGATATGTGGCCTGCACAGGCAAGGCTGGCAGCTTCAAGGCCGACCGTGCCAATGCCGCCAGTCCGACAGCGTCAATGCCGCCAGCGACACAGGGCACTCCAGCAGCGGAAAAGCTGCTCCTGGTGAACTGGCATCCCCAGGCGATGGCGAGCAGGCCTCTCCAGGCGATGTTGTTGTTGTTGGTCTTGTAACCTCAGTAGCTGACAGAGCTGTGGTCTATGTGTGTGAGAGAAAGGTTGCATTTTGTTTTATTTTGTGCTGCTTGTTATTTGTGAAAAACACGGGGCTCTAATCATTAGCATTGATGGCTGGCTGGCTGGCTTGCTTGCTTGAATTAGTGACATAAAAACAAGCTTGAAAAAAATGACTATATGAAACTAACTAACTAAAATGCTGTATACTTAAGAGCGTGCATTGCAGTGTTCATTCTTCAGCGCACTACACACTTTCTTAATTTGCACAACCTCACAATTAAGGCCACTTTTCTACACTCCCACTTCGATTGACGGCAATGTACATTCTCCTTCAATGTTAAGGCCACCCCATTATTCATTATGAGGCCACCATCTGCAGTCCCAGATTCACCAAACAAACCACTGTTACATTACCTCTCTTGTAAGACCAACAAGCTATAAACTACAAACTGTCTTAAAAAAGGCAAACTTTAAATTAGAAAAGTTCATAAACAACATCTCTTCAGTGTTGGCCAGGTGAATAAAATGGCTAAACTAAATACTTTTTTAAAAATAAAACTGGTTTTAATGTGTTATCTTACTTCAACAGTTTGGGTACTCTCTTATTAAGACCCCATTTTATTGGTCACTTGCAATGATAACAAGGTTTCACTGCAGTTTTAAAATGTAAAACTGCAGAGAACACTGTCAAATAAAGTGAACGCAATATAGCTGATTATTAAATGTAATGCCATTTTAATAACAGTGTGATATTGGCACATATTTATTTTCCTTATAGACCAAAAATATCAGTGATAGACCTTCACTACGATACATGTAGTCTAGTCCTGTTTCCATAGTTACAGTGCTGCCGACAGGAAGGAATAATGTAAGGAACAGAATTGTTTTAAGTCTAGTAACACATACTGTACACTTCACTTTACTTATGGTTGTGCACTGTACTTAAAGAAAAACACAATGTTAAATATTTCTACTAAACCCCGCATGCTAGGCATTCAGGGAATGCTTATCCTACACATTGAACGTTTCCTCCTGGGTTTATACAGCCACACCAACACTGGTCAGCTGCTGGACACATTCATTTTGTGATGCATGGCTGGACTCTTAACCATCCCACTGGAAATATACAGTATTGGATGTGAACTCAAACGTTTGGCTCCCAACGGTCTGTAAAGGCAGTTTATAGCATTGTCACGAGGCGAGAGGTGTGGGTAAGCAGGTGAATCTCCAAACAAGCGCTTTCAGTATCCAAAACGTCTATTTATCAAATAATAAATCTGCCCCTCTACCAGCAATGGCACCGGGGGATATAACCCGGGTTTTCAGTCTCAAACTAAATAAACACACAGTGCATAAAACTGTACTCTTCAAATCGGGGGGTTTGCTGTGCTGTGCAGTGAGGGTGGTGCTCAGGGATTTGTGCTGTGCCGTGCAGTGAGGGTGGTGCTCAGGGATGTGTGCTGTGCTGTGCAGTGAGGGTGGTGCTCAGGGATGTGTACTGTGCAGTGAGGGTGGTGCTCAGGGATGTGTGCTGTGCTGTGCAGTGAGGGTGGTGCTCAGGGATATGTGCTGTGCTGTGCAGTGAGGGTGGTGCTCAGGGATGTGTGCTGTGCTGTGCAGTGAGGGTGGTGCTCAGGGATGTGTGCTGTGCTGTGCAGTGAGGGTGGTGCTCAGGGATGTGTGCTGGCTCCGTGGCTGCAGCTCCCGTCTCCTAGTCCTTTGCAACACAAGCACAAAAACAAAACATAGCGCTTCGGTGCTTTAGTAGCTCCACCGTAAGGGGCTATACTCATGTAGCTGTGTCCCCCTTGCACTGCCAGACTCCTCCCTGTGATCAGCCTGGCGCCGCGGTCTATCCAAACGTCACCCCGTCTATGGGAAAGCATACCACCAACCTTACACAGCGCCCTTTCTGGTCAGGAGGGAGATTTGCAGCTCAGTTCCCTTCATTTTTAGGTCTTCTAATACTGTACATAACACACAAAACCATTCCACTGCGCCCTGATACATACAGTGACTCAAAGTATTCAACCAACCTTGCTGGTTTGTTTTGTGTTGGGTGGGACTTAGTGCTGCTTGTTTACTAAATATATTTGATTCCCTGACTAGAGTATTGCTCCCCTCTTCAAAAATATGACTTTTAATTAACAAGCCATCTCACAAGAACAGTGGCTCCAAATGTTATCCATTTTGTTAAGACTGGCGTGGGAGAATTATTGCCCATTTAACCCTTGTTTACTAAATACCTTCTTCAAAAATAGGCAAAATATCTGAATGTGGATGATGTTCCCTAAATGCAACCCACATGTCATCTATGTACAATGCTGAATCATTAGGTGGGTGTGTTTGCTCCTAACTCGCTGAAACACATTTTTAGGGGTAAAATGAAGAACAAAGTTGTTTTTATAACACCAGCATGAAGTGGCCAAATTACTTTTTCCTCTGCTTTAGTATGTATGTGATTGTAGCACTTCCTTTCTCTATATTGTCACAAATGTGCAGAAGTGAAAGAAACAAACATGTATTTATTTTTAAAACATGAAATCTAGTACTACACAAGGTTCAATGTGTGCGTGTTATGCTTTGGGATAGTGTTGCACTTCCTTTGTCAATTTACCTGGAGTGTTAAATTGTCCCCACACCTTTTAAAGATTCCTTCCTGTCCTCAACCACCCAGTTGCTTCCCCTGCAGTGTAACCCATTTCCTGAGAGTAAGCCACAGAAACAGAGCGCTTTCTTTAAATTAGTGTAGTACCAGATATGATTTAAACTGAAACTATAGCATGTGTGTTCAAAACTGCAATAAAATGTGTCGCTAATACAAAACAGGAAAGATTTGTGAATTATTTTGTTAGCTACAACCCCTTTAAAAACTCCCGTAGGATAATTACAGGCACATAGTGTTATTAAATGTAACACAGAGAGTTATTTATTGCTGGGATGGAAACACTCAAATGTATCTTTAACTCTAGCCAAACCATACTCTGACTGGAGCTAAAGCTGCTCCTTTATGTTTTGATTCTTGCATATGTTGACCAGTTGCAAGGATCCAGTCACAAGAAAGAAGCTTGCTGTCTGAACACTGCTAGCCCCTTGAGGGGAGGCTGGGGCTGGAATGTCAGCAGGGTCATCATGCCTGCTCCAGCCTGTCTGCTTCTGGTCTGCACACTGCAGTGAACCGTGCAGGATTCGATCATAGAAGCAAACTGCATTCCTGGAACAAACAACAGCAAAGAGCATTGTGTATTCTTAAGGGATACACTGGGCTATTTGTGATGGTTTGTGATGTGTGTTTCTTTTTTTAATGCCAAGACTTGTGCATTAAAAAAAAAAGACAAGAACAGACCATCGCTGGACCAAGGAGATACTAGACTGGATCCCAAGAGATATAAAGCGACCAAGAAGACCTCCAGGAAGATGGCAAGATGAAATTAGGAAACACGCCAGAGCAACATGGATGAGAGATGCAGCAGACAGGCTATTGTGGAAGAATCTTCAGCCTTTTTCAATCGTCGGAGATATATATATATAATTAGCCCACGGACTGGAAGTTAGGAAATTGAAATATATTGTTTATTTAGCACTCCTGAAGGGGTTATTATTATTTTTGGTTTGATTTGTATTTTATTTGTGTTCTAAAAGACGCAGTGCGCTATTTGTCAAAGTGCCCTGCTGAACAATCAAACACCCAGGTATCCCCTGTTAAACTCTACGTCTGCTGTCAATGTGACCTATATCCACCACCAGCAATAGCAAGAACCCAGAAATTGAGAGAAGTTGCCCTGTACCAGAAGGAACAAGCCTCACTTTGTCACAATATACACTCAATTCTCATTAAGACAAACTTGAATTAAATGAATTTCCTCATGCTACGGCTTTTCTACTAGGTACGGCCAAATTTTGCAGTTGCTTATTGTAAATTAATACAAATTAACTTTACACAAATTTACTGTTGGTGCTAATTATTTTGCTCCCCCAGGAAAAAAAAATGAATAAAACAAACTGCCCTAATTCGAACAGCTGAGTGTAAAGAATTATATTAGGAAATGTATTCAATTAAATTGCAACCAGATTTTAGTGCTGTTTTGGGACTGCTGATTTTATGATGCATTTCAAGTTGCCATAGTGCACCTGCGTCAATGCCATTTCCATGATGCAGAGAAATGAATGACCAGCACAAACAATCAGATATTACCCCTGCATACAAAAGTGGAGGTGATGATAATGCACCACCGTACACGAAAAAGAAAGATTTTAACATTCCTGCGAACACTTTGTCAACCATTCTGAAACACTGGAATACAATAATACAGGCCTGTGAACTGCAGGTGCAGGTCGTCAGCGTTTCCAGTTTGCTCAATACCCTGATGTTGAGGACGCCTTGCTTTTGTAGTTTAAAAATGCCTGTGATCAGAATGAGACATGCAGGTTTCAAGTCACAATGTACACTTTTTAAAAGTTCACCTACAACAGTATTTTCAATAAAATGTATAGTACTTTTCAATTTACATTACTTTTCATTGTACTGTAATTGAAAATTGATTTCAGTGTTAGTGTAACTTCGATAAAAACTGGCAGTATGCATTTGGCTTAGACTCCTGATAAGACCATTTTGGTCAATTGAGTATACCGTTCTAGGATTGGAGAGAGTAATCTCACGGTTTAAAGGAATTAGTTATGAAGAGAGGTTGGGGTAACTGAATCTGGTTAGCCTAGTTAGCCTTTTCAGTTTGTTTTTATAAGAAACATGAACTTCACCATTAAAGTTTGAAAAATGAATAGAGCCACACCATTCTTGTATTCCCGTCTATTACCTCCTTATAACACACTGACATGGAAAAGTGACAGAAATCTGTGCTGCATGGGAAATTAAGATGTGTGGTTTCAGTTGAGGGCCTAAGCCTGTAAATGGTTATTCAGCTACACTGTGTATTAATCTAGACAAAAGGAAGCTCACCCTTGCATGTCTTATTCCTCTTGTCAGAATTAGTATGAAGAAATGCCATTCGTGCATTAAGTGTGTCTAATTGGGTTACAGATAACTGACAGAGATATGCTGTGTGCTGGTGGACTCTTCATTTTTTTAATGCAATAAAGGTCAGTGTTATCAGACCTGCCATAACACTGTCGATAGGGTGTAGAGCACTGATGTAATGTGACAAGTGAGGTGTTTAAATTGCATTGTAATGAGGGGCAACTACGTCTCAAGAGCTCTTCCTGAATTCAAGTCAAAGCACCTTAACACAGACTACATCAAAAAGTGAATTAAATGCAATATTTGAGTAATTGCAATGAAAACTTTTCACAACAATTAAAAAGGTCAAAGGACAGTAACAAACTAAAATGTAATTTGAAACTATCTGATATTTTTTATGACACTGATTGCAGTCCCATAGCACCTAAACCAGTGCCAGACACTGTGATAGTGTATCAGGATTTTACTTGACACTGATTGCAGTCCCATAGCACCTAAACCAGTGCCAGACACTGCGATAGTGTATCAGGATTTTACATGACACTGATTGCAGTCCCATAGCACCTAAACCAGTGCCAGACTCTGCGATAGTGTATCAGGATTTTACATGACACTGATTGCAGTCCCATAGCACCTAAACCAGTGCCAGACACTGCGATAGTGTATCAGGATTTTACATGACACTGATTGCAGTCCCATAGTACCTAAACCAGTGCCAGACACTGCGATAGTGTATCAGGATTTTACATGACACTGATTGCAGTCCCATAGCACCTAAACCAGTGCCAGACTCTGCGATAGTGTATCAGGATTTTACATGACACTGATTGCAGTCCCATAGCACCTAAACCAGTGCCAGACACTGCAATAGTGTGTCAGGATTTTACATGACACTGATTGCAGTCCCATAGCACCTAAACCAGTGCCAGACACTGTGATAGTGTATCAGGATTTTACATGACACTGACTGCAGTCCCATAGCACCTAAACCAGTGCCAGACACTGCGATAGTGTATCAGGATTTTACATGACACTGACTGCAGTCCCATAGCACCTAAACCAGTGCCAGACACTGTGATAGTGTATCAGGATTTTACATGACACTGACTGCAGTCCCATAGCACCTAAACCAGTGCCAGACACTGCGATAGTGTATCAGGATTTTACTTGACACTGACTGCAGTCCCATAGCACCTAAACCAGTGCCAGACACTGCGATAGTGTATCAGGATTTTACATGACACTGACTGCAGTCCCATAGCACCTAAACCAGTGCCAGACACTGCGATAGTGTATCAGGATTTTACTTGACACTGACTGCAGTCCCATAGCACCTAAACCAGTGCCAGACACTGCGATAGTGTATCAGGATTTTACATGACACTGATTGCAGTCCCATAGCACCTAAACCAGTGCCAGACTCTGCGATAGTGTATCAGGATTTTACATGACACTGATTGCAGTCCCATAGCACCTAAACCAGTGCCAGACACTGCGATAGTGTATCAGGATTTTACTTGACACTGACTGCAGTCCCATAGCACCTAAACCAGTGCCAGACACTGCGATAGTGTATCAGGATTTTACATGACACTGATTGCAGTCCCATAGCACCTAAACCAGTGCCAGACTCTGCGATAGTGTATCAGGATTTTACATGACACTGATTGCAGTCCCATAGCACCTAAACCAGTGCCAGACACTGCGATAGTGTATCAGGATTTTACATGACACTGATTGCAGTCCCATAGTACCTAAACTGATGTACAATATCTGTTCCAAATCCAGTGTTTTGCCACTGCTAATAATGTTTCTGGTAGGGTAAGAGCACTCTCTGGGATTCTGGGATGGAAATAAGACTCCTATTGCATAACGCTTCACCCATTCCAGGTTTAAATACAAGCTTGATTAGGCACAGTGTATAGGTAACAAGTTCAGGGGTGTCCTATTAAGCTCAAGTTAATGGTTGCTCTTATTTAAAAAGCACCCTAAAGTATCATGAAATTAACCACCAAAAGAATTTATAACACAAAAAAAGCCAAAGGAAATCTTTTAGTAAACAGGTCTTTTAAAACCCAAGGACTTTTCAATAACATTTCTTTGTTTCGCCTCCCACTTTGTCTAGACAGTGGTGTTTTAGTCATTCATTTACCCAGTGACTTCCACACGCTTTCTTTATTAAATGCAGCCTTGGCTTCTGTTGTTTATGTGGCGTAGGAAACCAAAGTAATATATGTGTTACGGTCCATGTGTAAAATCAGTAAATCTATAGATTAATCAGTAAATGTGTAGATTTACCAGCTCAGCGGTCAATGTATAAAATAAGGAGATGGGAGTGAATTATCTCTTTTACTTTCATCCATGATCACTTTCTGGAAACAATTCACAATACAAAATAATGTTTTGCTGGCAAAAGGATGTAGCACACTGTATGATACTCACTGAAATGCAAAACCTGCGTGCACTTAGGGTATGCTTTTTTCTAAATGAGTTATAAAAATAAAAATCAGGAAAGTGAAATTAAATCGGGAAAGTGATTTTTTAATTTTTTTTTAAATTTTTTTTACATAAAGCGAAAGACAAGGGGGTAAAATCATTGGATATAATACCAGAAATCTGTCTCTAATCATGTCTGTATGAAGGACAAAATATTACTACATGGTTTCTGCTGAATGCATACGTTGTTATTGTTATTATTATTATTATTATTATTATTATTATTATTATTATTATGAAATTTTAAATTGCCATTAAGCTCCCTGACGTTATTTTATTTCAGAATTCACCTCAAATGCTGTAGCATTATAACTACCATCTCCTTAGTTATTTTATACTGAGCTGGTAATTCTACACATATACCGGTTATTTTCCAGAGTGACTGCTATTGCCCGGTGGTGTAAGGATGTTAGGGCAATAGTTCAATCTAATTTTGCATCTATGATGAGGTTTTAACCAATCACAGGCCAGAATTTACAACCACTGAATCATATATTAGGGATGAGTTTATTTGAAATCCATGTTGTCTGCATCTTTTCCCTTGGCTGTATAAAACATTTTTACTTTTTTTTTTAACTTGTTTGTTTAATTTCTGAGAGAAAAAGGGTGAGTTGTAGTTCAGGCACAACTACAAAGCATTTAAATATCAACGACGAGAAGGAAACTGCAGTGATCACTGCTGTGTCCCTTATGCTCAGCTTCAGCACAGTTCAATTCAACAGTAAGTTTTCATTCATTGCCTGTGAAGAGATGAGAATTAATTGGCTGAAAAATATTCCATGAGATACATTCACAGTAACGAAACACGGTAAAGTATGTGTGTGTGTGTGATTTTATATATATATATATATATATACAGTACTGTGCAAAAGTTTTAGGCAGGTGTGAAAAAATGCTGTAAAGTAAGAATGCTTTCAAAAATAGACATGTTAATAGATTATATTTATCAATTAACAAAATGCAAAGTGAGTGAACAGAAGAAAAATCTAAATCAAATCCATATTTGGTGTGACCACCCTTTGCCTTCAAAACAGCATCAAGCATCAATTCTTCTAGGTACACTTGCATACAGTTTTGAAGGAACTCGGCAGGTAGGTTGGCCCAAACATCTTGGAGAACTAACCACAGTTCTTCTGTGGATTTAGGCAGCCTCAGTTGCTTCTCTCTCTTCATGTAATCCCAGACAGACTCGATGATGTTGAGATCAGGGCTCTGTGGGGCCATACCATCACTTCCAGGACTCCTTGTTCTTCTTTACGCTGAAGATAGTTCTTAATGACTTTCTCTGTATGTTTGGGGTCGTTGTCATGCTGCAGAATAAATTTGGGGCCAATCAGATGCCTCCCTGATGGTATTGCATGATGGATAAGTATCTGCCTGTACTCAGCATTGAGGAGACCATTAATTCTGACCAAATCCCCAACTCCATTTGCAGAAATGCAGCCCCAAACTTGCAAGGAACCTCCACCATGCTTCACTGTTGCCTGCAGACACTCATTCGTATGCGCTCTCCAGCCCTTCGGCGAACAAACTGCCTTCTGCTACAGCCAAATATTTCAAATTTTGACTCATCAGTCCAGAGCACCTGCTGCCATTTTTCTGCACCCCAGTTCCTGTGTTTTCGTGCATAGTTGAGTCACTTGGCCTTGTTTCCACGCCGGAGGTATGGCTTTTGGCCGCAAGTCTTCCATGAAGGCCACTTCTGACCAGACTTCTCCGGACAGTAGATGGGTGTACCAGGGTCCCACTGTTTTCTGCCAATTCTGAGCTGATGGCACTGCTGGACATCTTCCGATTGCGAAGGGAAGTAAGCATGATGTGTCTTTCATCTGCTGCAGTAAGTTTCCTTGGCCGACCACCGCGCCTCACGGTCCTCAACGCTGCCCGCTTCTTTGTGCTTCTTCAAAGAGCTTGACAGCACATCTGGAAACCCCTGTCTGCCTTGAAATTTCTGCCTGGGAGAGACCTTGCTGATGCAGTATAACTACCTTGTGTCTTGTTGCTGTGCTCAGTCTTGTCATGGTGTATGACTTTTGACAGTAAACTGTCTTCAGCAACCTCACCTTGTTAGCTGAGTTTGGCTGTTCCTCACCCAGTTTTATTCCTCCTATACAGCTGTTTCTGTTTCAGTTAATGATTGTGTTTCAACCTACATATTGAATTGATGATCATTAGCACCTGTTTGGTATAATTGTTTAATCATACACCTGACTATATGCCTACAAAATCCCTGACTTTGTGCAAGTGTACTTAGAAGAATTGATGCTGTTTTGAAGGCAAAGGGTGGTCACACCAAATATGGATTTGATTTAGATTTTTCTTCTGTTCACTCACTTTGCATTTAGTTAATTGATAAATATAATCTATTAACTTGTCTATTTTGAAAGCATTCTTACTTTACAGCATTTTTCACACCTGCCTAAAACTTTTGCACAGTACTGTATATATATATATATATATATATATATATATATATATATATATATATATATATATATATATATATATATATATATAGTCAAACATAAACAATTCAATTGCATATACCACATTAGTGCTTTAACAGTTTTGTGAAGTAAAACAAAATTGTTTATTATTGAGTATTACTAGATGTATTCGTAGAAGCGTTAGACATAGGGCCTCATTTTTAAAAGGGTGCTAAACTTTATGGTGAGCGATAATTGCAGTTACTGTGCACATTAATGATTCCCGTATTTACTATTGCAATTGTATTCATTATCGCTCGAAATAGCGTGCATATTATGCCACACATTGATTTCATTGTGCCACACTATGGTAATCAGAATGAATATGTGATGTGTATGGTAATACATGATAATGTATTTAAATGAGGCACCCTGCTCTGAATAATGAGATGAGCTTTATTCACACCGAATTTACTAAAGCGCGATAATTTTAGTGTGCGCATTAAAGTGATCATTTATTAATGTGTATGGAAACCAAGCTTTAACCAGCACACTATTTAAACCTCTTTTTCTGGCCTGAAAACTAGTGATGTGCAGTTCAATTCTTTTTACTGACTTAATTAGTTTGATTAATTCAGTTCAGGGACTCAATCCAACAGATGTGTTTGTTTGATTCACTAACGCAAAATAAATACATCTTGCTGAATTACTTGGTTATGAAAATTAGTTTGAATGGATAACGTCCAGAAATTATAGATTATTGATTGTAGTTGTGCTTCCACATGAAATTGTATACAGTTAAAATACAAAATACAACATTAATAAAAATCCTTAAGGAGAGTATTAAATGTTTATTTTAAACTGTAATGTAATTCAGCTTTAACTGCAACCAATTTAATAACCAGCAATTTACACACACACACACACACACACACACACACACACACACACACACATATTTAAAAAGATAAGTAGAATTTAAATAAATAAATCAGTAACATAATAACTCCCCTTAATATCATAGTCAGAGAGGTAGCTATGTTATTTGCATGCTGCAGAAGCACCATTGCCCATCTGTTTTGCATTATTTGAAGATGCTCATGCTTCAGCGGTTCATTACTTACACTATTATTAATGTGTTTTTAAAATGTGAACTTTCGGTATTATAAATGACATGTACTTTTAAAACATCAAAACACATCTCAAAATGATGCAAAATTCTGCATGACACCGTACTTAATACTTTTAGAGGCTTACACAAGGTTTACATGCAGAGCAGCTGACGATTCAATTACTTCCAAGCCGGATTGGTTAAAGTCTGTGCGCAGTGAAGTTTAGAATTATTATTTTGAGGTGGCTGATGATGGAATAGTAAAACAATATAACAAGACCTTGTTTTTCTCCATGGATATTGTGAAGGAAAGTACCACTGAGTTAAAGTAAGTTATTGCTTTTCATATGTAAATATCAGTTAACGTCTATATATGTTTGATATTGCAATTGTGTTATTATATTTCTGTGTTTTGGAAGACTTTGATATTATCTATTGAAATACGTGCATGATACCGATATACAATGTTCATATCGTTGCCCACCCCTATACACATACAATATACACACCCACCCCTTGTTATATTGCCCCTCGCTATAATGCGGGTTCAGATATACCGCAGTCCTGGAGTTGGATTTGAGAAAGGAGCTAGCCTACCTCTTTATTTGACCCATACAGTACGATTAGGCTCACTGAAAGCAACAGCTGTACGTAACAGAATTGGGGTGTAATGGTCAGTATGGCCCTGTCTTGCTCTAGAGCTAAACGCCGACAATGGAAAAGCATGAGCATTCCAAGGTTCATGTTAATTTTTAATTGCATCAACATCATAAATGTTTTAAATGCACATTAGGAAAAATGTGTAATCGATCTGCATCCTGACTGGAAAGAAGTTCTGAAATTAAATAGAGAGGAGAATAGCTGTAGCCTCGGAGGCTTACCTGTGGCGGCTTGACTGCGGATCTGCACCTGCAGCTTCTAAAAACGCCATTGGTAGCATTTAACCCGTATCAGGTAAGAAAATGAATGAAGAAAATATAGATTTATTTAAGTAATTTATTTTATGTATATAAACAAATATAACAACAAGATGACGTATCTCTAAATTCGGCAATTTGTAAGTAGGGAAATCCGATTACATCAACACCATGTATACCGAGATAGCTATCGCATTGGTTTATCCAACTGCCATGTACACTCTGTATTCCGATTACAAAATCCGATTCCGCGGAATCCGACTGCAGAGAAATCCCATTACTTCATGCCATGTAAACATAGTGAATGAGTAGGCTACACAACAAGCTTCAATGTGAAAGCTGAAAATTAATTTTAATAAAGAACGACAAGTTTTCTATAAAAATAAAAAAAATTCTAAAGTAAAAATGGGATTCTGTTATTTTGTGCTTAATAAATAGGAGTAACATTTAATTTGGAGTTGCTGTTGAATTTAAACCCGTTCATGGCCCAGCAGCAACATGAACCTACTATAAATAAATAAAAAATACATACAATACCGTCTGAATATAATTTAATTAATAGAGAATAAAACTAACTAAACTAAAAATTATATCCTATATTTAATTAATCATTTTTTGTAGTATCCAAACTGCCCAGCACCTTCTGTTGCAGTCACACAGCTGCTAATGTTAGCTGTTGTTAACAGTGCAGAGTGGACCAGTGTTCATGTAGGGGCTGTTTTAATGTGTGTTTTTATTTATTTCTTTATTTTTAATATTGGACTTATCGTGTTTTAAGACTGACTTTATTTATTTATTTACATTTGAAACCGTTTATAGGCAAAACATACTAGTGTGTTTACACTGAGCAAAAAAAGTAGAGAGACAAAATATATAGTTTGCCTCCCCTGTGCTCAAGGGGTTAGGTGCCTATGGTCTCAATCAAGTTATAGTTAAACAGGAGAAAAATATACTAAAAGGTCAAGTCCTTGGGGGGTTTAGAATGAAATAGAGTACAGTTGTTGTTTTTTTTCATTTCAATGACGAATAGTGGTTAAGATGTCTCAGGTCTGTTTCCTATACAGTTAAAGAAAACAGACACTGACTCACATTTTTCTTTTTCTTAACAGCTGCCACACTTTTAAAATCCCTCTTTTATTCCCCGACAAAGGGCATATTTTAGGGGCAGTCACACATCACATTTTGGAAAACCACTTGCACACCTGTGATAAAACTTGGTATTAACATTACTTAGCACAGGTTATTGAGAGTATTCGGGGGGATTCAGGGGGGTTATGGAGACGTCTCTCTATCAGTACATCCGTCCATCTCTATGCCACACTTACAGTTTTATACAGTATGTTTCTTGAAAACACAAGACGTTATTCCACATACTGTAAAGCATCCATTATCACATACTTTTACCATCATACTAACAACTGTAAATCATCAATCCTAATATACTTTATCATGATACTAACACCTTGTTTGCTTACCTAATGATATCTAGGTATTAAATAGCACTTATCCAGTTTACAGTACATGCTCCACAGTGGGCGTGTTAAGTAAGTGAGCTGCTCAGAGCAGCTCGGTGAAAGAACGCACTTGATGGCATGCTCTGTTCAGCTCCTACTGAGCAGCTCAGAGCGCTGCAGAGCAGATTTCGTTTTTAATTAGGGACACAACAGCCAGACTTTCATCCAGTCATTTCACCCCAAGCATATTGTTACCAGTGCTGTAATCATTATATGTAGTTGGTTTATTCCTTTCAGTCAGTGGCATTTAAAATCTGTTCTTGGGTGACTTCTTCAGCTTTGTCACTTCATGAGTGTTATCTCCTAAAAGGTGTAAAATCCTTATGCATCTAAGAGGGAGTTTTGCAGTGAACTATTATTAAAATACCTTTCCCTGAATCAAACCTCACATATCTTTCAAGCTGTATTCTGTCTGTACTGGCTGATTTGTATCCTACCAGTCCTGAATTTTACTCCTGCAATTCACATCAACGCAGGTTATATCCAACTACCTGTCTGCTCTCCAACCTCCAAGCAAATGAAAAAGGAAAATGATACTGAACGTAAATGCATTCTTGCTCAGTGTTGCAGAATAACGTGAAACTGCAGAAGTGGTTGTTTATCTCACTTAGGGCCTCATTCATTAAATGGCGGTAAATGACCAGAATTACCGCGTGGCAGGGTGAAGCCACACAGCACGCAAAAATTCACTAGGCTAATTATATGCATAAATAAAGCGAGCTAAATGATTAATTTGCAAGTTGTCAGAACGTGCAGAATTATGCATGAGGTTTACACACACTGTATTATAGTGTGTGTTCATATATATAAAGGGTAAGTACGGTTCTATGTCACAATGACAGCGACCACGGAGGACAGCGTGAGGAATCTAAAGTTTACAGACCAGGAGCTAAAGGTATTAGCAGAAGGAGTGGTGTGGAATTATGAAAGACTTTTGGGTGCTGAGTCAGCGAGAACATTAACTTCAATGAAACGTTAAGGACAAAATAAATGCACTCAGTAGGAGGTCGGGGGTCTAGCCTACTTAAATATCACAAGTACATGGTGACTTTATAAATATATTAACATAGCTGAAAGTGTTGCATATACACCTGCCTCATAATCTTCATATATCTCAGACTGTCTGAGGATGTACGAGTACATTGTAACATTGGAAGTTGAGTCGCTATTGAAACAATCTTTAAAAATGAAACAAAATTTTGCTGGAAACGAGTCGTTTAAAATGGTCTGTGTTGGCTGCAAAAAAAAAGTTTTTAAGCAGTGTGACGGAAATATGAGTTCTGGTTGTAAATCTCCGTCTCGACCTGTGAGTGTAGTAAGTAGCGAAAGGGAAAGGCTTTGGACAGGTAGCAGCTGCAGGCAATAGTCAGCTGAAATCGTTTACCAAGGGGTCATGCATAATTGCATAAAAGGGGCCGGAGAATTGTAAATCTTTTCCTTAGCTTGGGTTTCAGAGATACGAGGAGACTGGAAGGACCGGGCGATATCCCCAAAATAAAAATAAAGAGTTTGAGTGTTTTGTTGGTATTTTCTGTTTAGTAACTGTCTGTGGTTTTTTTTTGTTAAATAGTACTAGACGGCTAAACACAATTCCGGAGCTGTCGCCAGTATGATCTGTGCTCAATCTGTATCTAGTTATTACCTCCTCCTCACACAGCCCTAGTAACGTCTGCCTGGTTTGAAATACTCTCTCCCTGACTCTTCTTCTTGGGTTCTATGACACAGCCTGGTTTCAGTAAGTGGTGCTTTTAACATACGCTGTGGCACCTAGTAAAGTTAACGCCCTTAAGTTATTTTGGTTTGCATATCAGATACCTCCCTCACGGTATTTTGTGACGTAATTTGCATACATTTCATTATATTTAAATGACTCGAACACGCTACTTTTTCCACATGCTATATAGCACAGGGGCTTACTGCGTGCAAAACACGTTACCGCTGTTTAGGGAATGAGTCCCTTAGAGAGCTGAGCTCCTCTGGTGACGTAAAGTGCAGCCAGGTTATTTAAACCAGAATGTTTGTGAACATTTCTGGAACATTATTCCAGTAATAACACCAATATAGATACAAGCTAGAAGATCGATGACTGGCCAAATTGGAGTCACCTTCTACCAAAGCAAGGAAAAAAAGCTGTGTTGTGTCCAGTGCTGAAGGGTTCTGGGGTTTGGCACCTGCAGTATGACTGTGGCTTTCCACTCTACATTGCACATGTCTGCAGCTTGATCTGTAATAAACAGTGTGGTGATTTTATACATACTCTGCCATTACAAATAGTTGCACGAGTTCCCACTAGTATGCCTGTTTGTAAAGACAAGAAATCCTTTTACTTTCTAATGATTGTTGCTGAATACATTTACACCATTGCAGACTAACATTCTGTATTTTTTGGACAGTCAGTGTAGCTTGCTATGTATTGTATTTGTTTGGATAGTCAATAGGGATGGGAATTTTAAACGTTTAAAAGTATAAACCGGTCACATGAAACATTTCACCAAACGCATATTTTTTAATGTATTCATTTTAATAATTCAACATCATATACAGCAGTCTGTCGCGTATCTGACTGCTGTGGAGCCACAGTAAGGGCGGATATTATAAAAAGGAAGGGGTTTGGCAGTTGCCTCCAAGTAGTTTTTCTAATTGGTGCAACAGGTGCCTCTCAATAGCGCAGTACAAATACAAAGAGAGGCATTTAATAAGATTGAAAAAAAAAAATGCTTTTAAAAAGACCAAAATTCCATTGGACTTATTTATTATTATTTGTTTAGATTCCATTGATTTTTTTAGTATTAAATGCATGACAGCAGCTATAAGATAGTTACCTTTATTAAAAATGTGCACAGATTAATCTAACGATTAATCAACTAATGCCCATAAATTAACTAATCAATTTTAATCGAGTGACAGCCCTAATTTCAATATATATATATATATATATAATATATATATATATATTTTTTTTTACTTTGTAGTTAAGTCTTTGCGATTGTTAAAACATTATTTGCATATTTAGGGGTTATTTGCGTGGAAAATACTAACCAGGGCTGTCAGTATACATCAGAATGTAATATAAAGAGTGTGTGTGTGCGTATGTAGATATGGTTTAAATACTGACACCTGCATAGCATTTAAACGTTCATAAAAATGTACCAAAAGCGCATCCCTAATAGTCAATAAGTTGTGTGATATTTTGGTAAATTTAATAGTCATATATCTGCTTTTTTTGTTTTTGCAGATCTGTAATGCAGTGGCTTAACCGGGTCCAGTCCTTTTTGTACTGCAATGAAAATGGGTTTTGGGGGACCTTCCTGGAAAGCCAGAGGACCTGCGTCTGCCACACAGGGGCCAACCTGTGCCAAAGACCCATCCCCTGCATCATCGGAGGTAACAACAGTTGTGCCATGTGCAGTCTGGCCAACATCTCTCTGTGTGGCTCCTGTAACAAGGGCTTTAAGCTGTACCGGGGCCGCTGTGAGCCCCAGAATGTGGACTCGGAGCGCAGCGAGCAGTTCATCAGCTTCGAGACCGACTTGGATTTCCAGGACCTTGAGCTCAAGTACCTCCTGCAGAAGATGGACTCCCGTCTCTACGTCCACACCACCTTCATCAGCAATGAGATCCGCCTGGACACCTTCTTCGACCCCCGGTGGCGCAAGCGGATGTCGCTCACCCTCAAAAGCAACAAGAACCGGATGGACTACCTCCACATGGTCATCGGGCTCTCCATGAAGATCTGCCAGATGAGGAACAGCAGCATCGAGCCCATGTTTTTTGTTTACATTAACCCTTTCAGCGGCAGCCACTCGGAAGGATGGAACATGCCCTTCGGGGAGCACGGTTACCCCCGTTGGGAGAGGGTCAGGCTCCAGAACACACAGTGCTACAACTGGACACTCTTGCTGGGGAACAGGTGGAAGACCTTTTTCGAGACTGTGCACATTTACTTGAGGAGTCGGGCCAAGCTGCCTACAACGTTACGCAATGAAACGGCTCAAGGGCCCGTGGATCTCTCAGACCCAGCCAAGCGGCAGATCTACATCAAGATCTCAGACGTGCAGGTGTATGGGTACAGCTTGCGTTTCAATGCAGACCTGTTGCGGAGTGCTGTGCAGCAGGTCAACCAGTCCTACACTCAGGGGACGCAGTTCTACTCCTCCTCCTCCGTGATGCTGCTCTTGCTGGACATCAGGGACAGAATTAATCGGCTCGCCCCTCCAGAGGCTCCCGGGAAACCCCAGCTGGACCTCTTTTCCTGTATGCTGAAGCACCGTCTGAAACTCAATAACAGCGAGGTCATTCGGGTCAACCACGCACTGGATATGTACAACACAGAGATCTTAAAACAATCAGACCATCTGACTGCCAAACTGTGTTGAACTGTTTCTTTTGTCTTTTTTCTTTAGCTTTTTTGATGTAAAATTAGAATTTGTAAATGTAATTAAGATAAAAAGAGAAATCTCCACCATTTAACTGGAAATGGAACCCATTTAACAGACTACCATATTTGTCTGAGCATGTTTGTTGTTTCCTTTAACAGACAAAAAGAAAAGAAAAACGATGGTTATCACGAGGCCTTGAATTTATTTGGGAAAAAAACTGGACAAGCTCTCAAATACTGCCATTCTTAAATCGGTTCAAACTTTTTAAATCTTATTAATTAATAAAATCAGTGACAGATGGGAGCAGTCAAAATGATTTATCTCTATTTTAGCAACACATTTTGTGAAATAACAAAAGGTAATGTTTAATATGAGCTAATTAAAAGATATTACAAAAGAAAAAAAATGTTGCTGCTTAGATGTCAACATTATTTTATCTACATGTGCGTTAGTATGAGCAGAAAACCATAGCACACTCTTAAAGGGATACTGCTCTTTGTTACATCTTAACCACAGTACAAACCTGCACTTTTCTTTTTCTGCTTAAAGAGAAGTTTGAATACTATAATACAATGTTGTCCTTTTAATAAAGACAGTCAGGATGAGTGTGATTTATATATATTTTTTTCCCCAATTACAGCACAGGTCTTAAAATGCTCTTGTTTGCGCTGTATGTAACTTGGACACCAAAATATAAGTGTTTTTGTGTGTGTTTGTCTGTGTGCATACATAAACCTGTCGGTGTTTGCAAAAAAAACGAAGAGGGCACCTTATGACTAGATTCACACACACATGCTGTACTGTGCAATTGAGGAATCAGCATTACAAAGTAGGTGACTGTTCCACTAGCAGTCCTAAGGAAGCATTTTCTACATCGTGATATGATTTCCATTGTAGCTGCATGTGTCTCCTGCTTGCAGTTGTGCCAGGCATTATGGATGTTCTCATAGAGAGGCATAACTGAAGCACTGATTATAGCCCTGGCCACTATTCATCTTACTGCTGTATTAAGAAAGCCTTAACTATGTTGGAGACGGAGAATGTTTGGGCTTCATTAGTTTTCCACTGTCTGGATTGTAGCTGGGTAAATGTCTCTTTTGGGGCTCGATACAGTATAGGAAATATATACCGTGTCAAAATGAGTGTCAAAATCTTAATTGCCTAATTGTCCCGTTTTGTTTCTTTGTTACCATGTTTTATTACCTACCTTCAAATGAATGTGACAAATTAAATCATATTTATATTTAAAAAAAAGGTTATATTTAATATTAACGGTGTATGTGTAAAAAAAAACAAATGAAGCTTTATTATTTTCAGAAGTTCATTTTTGAAATATGTAAAATCTTTGATATAGGTTCCTTTGGCTTCTTAATAAAAGACCCTATTATTACTGATGTAACATAGTTCGAGATGGGACATGGTTGACCAAAAGGACAAGTCGTACACAAAGTATGAAACAGTATCCAAGGTAACTGATTAATAAACGACTGATTGCTTCTACATAAGTCACCTTGGCAAATGAAAGTGGTGTCCTTTATATCTGCTCTGCTGTCGGTTTCTGCAGGCCTTGTGAGTACAGCACTCGGTTTCAGACCATGCTGGTCTACACCAATGGTGGGCAAACTTTTTATAAGCCACCCCCTTTTCTTCGCATACATGTCCATGGTCGGCAGTGGCATAGCTTGGATTCAAACCGGAGAATTTCTAAACAGAATAAACAGAAACCTTCACGCAGGCGCGGCTGTTTGTTATTTCGTCGGCTTACGAACCATCGTCATGCATTTTGTCTCATTCAACCCGGGTCAAATCCTGAGGTGGGTCGCTGGGACCTGGGTTAACCCGGGTATGAACCAGGTACTTCGTTCAACACTACATGGGATTGTGACGTGGGTAGCCAGAACCCGGGTCGGGACCCGGGTAGGAGTAGGGGTGTGTTTTTGGTACATTTTCATGAACGTTTAAATGCTATGCAGGTGTCAGCATTTAAACATTGAAACTATATCTACATACACATACAATCATTATATTACATTCTGATGTATACTTACAGCCCTGGTTAGTATTTTCTATGCAAAGAAACCCTAAATAAGCAAATAACATTTTAACATCGTAAAGACTTAACTACAAACTAAAAAAAAGAAACACACACCGAAGTATACACTGAAATCAGGGCTGTCACTCGATTCATATTTTGGCTGTCCTGCATCTAAATAAAACTACTTTTTTTACCAAAAGACCAAAAGGAAAACCAAAATAAGCTGCAGCTTACATGTGTTACAGAATCTCAAACGCACAGATTCCAAAACATTGTTATATTAATGCTACTGTTCAGGGATCGGCGCCACAAACAGGAAATCCATTTTTTTTATTTTAAATATCCCCTTCCGTTTGACAAATTTCATAGATAAGGGACACTTTTTTTTTTGTGCGTAAAAGTATACTGGTAAATTAAAGCCAATACATACTTTATTTACACTTATGCGTTCTCTGAATTAATATTGGGGAAAAAAAAAAACTTCCTTTTAAAATAGTGCTATACATATTCACAGGGATGTAAGGGCTAAATAAATGTCAGTCGCCATCTGGAGGGTTCTCTTTATTATGTATGTTTGCCTGTAAGCTGCCCAGAGCTGCGTTGTCCTCCGACGCTGTAGCTCTGAGGTGGCTGCATGGTGAGCCTGCAGTGTGAAAAAAAGCGGTCGGCTGACAGCACACGCTGGATATGCCAAATTGGGAGAAAATAATAAAATAATTGGCGATTTTATTAAATTATTGTAAAAAAAAGTGTGCTAGTATTGTCGAGTTACTGTACATGTGCCAGAAAAAATAAAAAACACCCAAGAATTTTGGAAAGTAACGGAATCAATCGTTTTCATGCCGTATATAAAAAGTGAAAGCCCCCCCAAAAAACGATTTGGGGGTATCTACATAAAACTCGAAAATAGCTAAAAATATAAACACTGAAAATTAAATTAATAAACACAGAAAAACAAGCCCTAAGAATAATATAATCATAGCACATGTTCTGCCATTATATGTTTTCAAATCTCTGCAGTGTGAGATTTAAACCTGCCCTTCACATCTCTGCAATGGACGCTCATTACGTAACCTCCACCATCAGTGGGAGTTGGAGAGAGGGTTCTGCCAGCCCTGCAATCCTATCTGGAGCTGACAGAGTCCCAATTGAAATTAATTCAATATGGATCTACTGCTGATGGAAATAAATGAGCCTGATTTCAAACCAATTTCAAGTCACATGGAAATAAGGCAATACCAGGTCAGTCAGCGAAGGGATTAGCAGTCTAATTTGTATTTATTAATTTACTATTTGAAGGATTAGCCCTTGGGTTGTAAACATCTCATATGCATGTCCTGAGGGACAGCATATTTACATTCACATGCTCCAAGATTACACATTGCATTCTTTAACTAATAGATACATTCACAATTTATATAGTTCCTACAAGTTCTAAGATCTCTACAGAACATATAAACGTAGCATCAGAATAAATGGGTACACTTAGTTGATAAAGTGCAATTATTCTCAAATGGTTTCATAAAAGCTCTGTCAGTGTAGCACAATTAGAAGGAGGCAGCTGGAGGTTATGTAATAGACCACCAATAGACTGAATTCAACTGGTGCAGATTTCATAAAATTATATATTATGCTGGCAGTCTCACACTCTGCACAGTGCTGGGTGTGTGATGGAGATGCTGGCAGTCTCACACTCTGCACAGTGTTGGGTGTGTGATGGAGATGCTGGCAGTCTCACACTCTGCACAGTGCTGGGTGTGTGATGGAGATGCTGGCAGTCTCGCACTCTGCATAGTGTTGGGTGTGTGATGGAGATGCTGGCAGTCTCACACTCTGCAGTGCTGGGTGTGTGATGGAGATGCTGGCAGTCTCACACTCTGCACAGTGCTTGGTGTGTGTTATGGAGATGCTGGCAGTCTCACACTCTGCACAGTGCTGGGTGTGTGATGGAGATGCTGGCAGTCTCTAACAGTGCTGGGTGTGTTATCATCTTTAAAGTATAGTAGCCATCACTTGATGTGAGACTTCATCTGCAACAATGCTTAAGGAAACTACAACATTATATTTCTGGCATTATACAACAATATGTTTTTCACATAATTATGTGCTACTAACATGGAAGAATGTGATTTTTTTCAGGTATTTAAGTTTTTTCAAACTTTAAGCAATAGACCTCAATGGGATTGCATGGGAAGCTTGGAACCAAGCTGCTATTCATGACAGACCTAAGAATTTAAGCTTAAAGGGCATCTACTGTGATATATCTATAAACTGCACCCGATGACTGAAAAGATACATAAATTAAAAGGGACAAAATCAAGGTTGCTGATTTACTGGGGAAAAAAACAGAATCTTTTCCAGTGAAGACTGCAGAAAGACAACCAGTATATAACAGAAACACTCAATTCTGTTCAACAACTTACAGACTGACATTCTTTAAGGTCAAACACTTTTTCAGTTTCCATCTGATCTCAACAAGTTGTTAAGAGAGTAATGAGCTCTCCAATGTCTATTTTTAATGAGGCATTTTTGATCTTCATGTATTATTAAGCCTATTATATTTTTGAGTCAAACCAAACAGATATTAATTAAAAAGGAGCTATCACTTTAAAGAAGGGTTATGAGATTGTAATTATACACTCCCATAAATCTTGACATGGTTTAGGGTTTATTGAGTTCAATGTTAGCTAATTATATAGAGATTGATGGGAAAATGTATTGTTCAAGACTTCAATGATAACCGTAGGACGCAGTGAGTGTAAGAGGAGATAACAGTTTTCTGAATGTTGTCTCCAAGTACACTCGATGTACAGTCTAGTTATGGATATTTTGTTAGTACTATCAACTTTTAACTTTCATGCTTTCGTTTTTAGAAGTCCTGTTTTTATTTTTTTAATGCATTTAGCAGCCTCGACAGTGAATATATAAAGTGCTCCCTCGCTATAAGGCTTTTGGTTATAACACGCCTCGGATGTAACGCTCCTACAGCATCTGGAGACATGTTTCACCCTGTTTGGGGCTCATCAGTGCTGTGCAACTGTACTTTGACCCATTGTTCTCTATTCATTGCTTTCATTCCCCTTAACTCGAAAGCTACTTGTTTTTACTTACTCTCCTGAGCTTTTCAGAAGTCAAAGTACAGTTGCGCTTCACTGATGAGCCCAAAACAGGGCGAAACATGTCTGCAGATACTGTGCTTTGACTTGTAAAATTCTGTGAATGTAGACGCTTTTAGGAATTTGCATATTTCCTGATTACCCATTGTTCTCTCTCTCTGTATATATATATATATATATATATATATATATATATGAGAGAGAGAGAGAGAGAGAGAGAGAGAGAGAGAGAGAGAGAGAGATAGGATATCCCTCCTAAAGTCCAACTTCCACTGCCTCAAAGTGGCAGGATGGTGACAACAGGATCCCCTGACTCTGGCAGGTTCAACCATGCTGTGAAAGCTTGAGTAACATACTCGGCCAAAGTGGAAGGGGCACTCACCAACCCACCTGGCCAGTGTGGTGAGTTATGGCCAACCCCCCCAGACAAAAATATGGCCCTCATTCCCCGGAGGCTGGATTGCCATTAGGCATGAAGGCAGAGGGTGCTAAGAATCACCGGGTTATGATTTTAGGCATCCACAGAACAACAAGCTATTCGGATGAAGAAGTCGAATATTTTTATGAAGTACAAAAACTACACGAAAATGGGAAGAGCCCCTATAAGTTCATCATCGATGACTTCAACGCCAAAATAGGAGCCCAGCAAGAAGATGAGAATTTGGTCGGCAAATTTGGAAGTGGCGACAGGAACGAGAGGGGCAACAGACTAGTCGAATTTGCAGAGAACAAGAACTTATTCATCATGAACACCTTCATCCAGAAGAAACCCATCAGGAAATGGACATGGAGGGGACCCAACGGAGTGAAGAATGAAACTGACTACATACTCACCAACAAGAAGCACACCGTACAAGGTGTCCCAGTACTAAACAATTTTAACACAAGAAGTGACCACAGACTTGTAAGATGCAAAATACACCTAAACACAGCACTGGAGAGAGTGAAATTCGTGATCACGAAATCCAACACAATCAACGTAGAAATGCTCCCGAAGCAAAGCCTGGTGTTTCAACTGCAACTGAAAAATAGATTCAACGCTCTTCAAGATCTGCAAAAAGATGAAGCAATTGAGGTAAACAAAATCTATGAGGAAGTGACAAAAGTAATTATGCAAACAGCAAAAAACATCACTGGAGCACAGAGTACAAAATGTGACCAGAAGATCACACAAGAGACAAAATACCTCATGAAGAAAAGGGAAATGAAACAAACAGCAGCTCTGAAGTCAAAGATTGAATACATTGAGCTCTGCAAGACAGTAAGACAGCGCATTACTGAGGATATACGGTTGTTCAACTGTAGGTTGGTAGAAAAAACTACCGAAAACAACCAAAGCATGAAGAAAGCAAAACAAAGACTAGTCGGGGAAAAAAACAGATTTTAGCAATCAAACAAGAGAGCGGGACTGTCACCAAGAACCGTGAATTAATTTTGAAGAGAGTTTAAGACTTTTACGGAAAATTATATCAAGATGAAAAGAGCAACGTAACAGATGACAAAGACGAGACCCAGAAAACGGAACCCGAGGAAGAATTTCCAGATGTTCTACCAGAGAAAGTGAAACATGCTATCAAACATATGAAGACAGGAAAGACACCTGGAGAAGACATCATAACGACTGACATCATGAAAGAAGGAGGTGAAGAACTGACAAAAATACTGTCGCATATTTTTACAGTTTGTATTAAGCAAAAGAAAGTGTCAAACGACTGGAACAATGCATCGGTGATACTTTTACATAAGAAAGGAGATAAAGAAGACCTCAAGAACTACAGACCTATTAGCTTACTTCCGATAATCTACAAAATGTTTATTAAGATACTCACCAACAGACTTCAAGATAAATTTGACACGGCACAATCAAATGAGCAAGCAGGATTCAGGAGTGGATTTAGCACAATGGATCTTCAAGTTGTACGGCAAGTGATTCAAACCAGCAACGAGTACGAACTAACACTTTGCTTGGGATTCATCGACTATGAAAAAGCCTTTGACTCTACAGGTACAGGTATAGCAGAAGCCATATACAGTATAGCACTTCCATCAGTGCTAGCACATCTCACAATGCAAACTGTTCCTACACCCTACCGGCCATTCTTCAGTCTTTTATATCCACCTGGACTAATTTAATAATTGATTAACTTATTGGCCAACCATTGTGCCCTTTTTCCCCATTCCAGGCACATTCTCACTAGGCTGGAATGGAGGGAATCAGGGACTGATTTACTTGCTGGGATAGGGAATTTAAAACCAATCCCTGCCAAACTACAATAAAATAAAATAAATCAATAGTAATGCAACCTCACAGGATTCCAATGGGTTACATGGTACTTTTTCAAGAGAAGGGATTAACATAGAACCCTGCAGGCAGGTATGTATTTGATGATGAAATTGGTTTCTACTAGTTGTGTTTTTAATACAGATGAGATGCAGGTGAGCACATCTGTTTCCCATTAGAAACAGCTGCAGGATTAAACATACTTGTCAGAGTAAATGAGCACCTTGCTGCAATCAGAACACATTGATGTCACGCCACCAGGGATCCCATGCAAACTCTAAGGCTGTTACTATTCCTGAATGTTTTCAACAGCACCTTAAACCAACAAACTAAATGAGCCTTCACCAAATGCAGTGTGCTGTTTGGTATCTCCAAGACTGTAAAATAAGCCATACCACTTTAATAATACAGTTGTTGAATTGTACAAAGTCACATTTTTGATGTATTTAAAGAAAAGCCCTTTTTATTCCTGTAGAACTCTCTCAAAAGTTGCAATACTGCGGTAGATTTCTGATGTTTATCTTGAACTTTTCTTCTTAGCAAGTCTCCAAGCCAAGGCAATTTTTCTGAGAGGAATACAACAAAGGACCAAGTCTATTCATTACCTGCATTTTATTAATAATTTCTCAATTGACCATACCTATTTTAAGGGTAAAGTGAAGGCTTTTGTCCTTTTATTCCTCCATTTCTCTTTACTTTTCATGCATGTTTCTCAGCCCCTTTTCCCATTCATTGCCCCCTAACAAATCAAGGGAATACAAGCCTGGGAAAGCACCTTTTTGAAGGTGTCCTCAATTGAAAATTAGTTTTCTTTTATTTTCAAGGGCAAATTCATGGAAAAATAAAGGTAGTTGAAAGAATTGTAACAGTATCAATCAATCAATCTTTATTTCATATAGTGCCTTTCATAGTGGACCACCATCACAAAACAAGATACAGTAACAACAAGAACACCCATAATACTTTAAATACAGAGAAATGCAGAATACATGCTATACAGTAAAAAACAATGCATACTACATTAAATACAGTGAAAAGTGCATAATATATGATAGTAGCGTATTACATGAAATAGTAGCCGCAACACAGCAGTTAATAGCAGATATCAGGCTTAAAGAGCATGGAAAGCAAGAGAGAACAGGTGGGTCTTGAGAGTTGATTTAAAGCGAGTGACGGTGGGATGGTGTGGCAAACTGGCTCGCAGTGGTGACATCACGGACCAGGAAGTAACTGAATCACAACAATGGACGGGCGGGTGAAACTGAACGCAACGGCGTTCAGCTGATTTTATTAATAAACAAAACAAAATATTTAAACAAAACAACAAAACAGAAACAAAAGGGCACGCGGGCCAAACGAATAAACAGACAAACAAGTAAGTGGCGTGCTGGCTAAACCAGCACGTTTTAGCAATTGTTTCTATGTCTTCTACGCGCTCTCTCTCCGCTCTCCCATACTCTCTACTCCAACACTCTCCCTGCAGAACGGACAACTCCTGGTTCTTATACTCTGGCTGAGGGGTTAACTAGTTGTTAATTATCTTATTACCCCTCGGCCAGAGTCTGCACGCGTTTGGTAAGGATGCATGACTGTCAGCTAGTTAAATAATCAGTAGCTGATCAGTCATGCATCCTCACGGGGTTTTTAAATATAACTATAAAAAAAACAATAACAAAAGACGCGGCACTTTTATCCGCGCCGCAAACAAATACAAATAATAATAAATAGGAGCGGGACACTCCGCCACAGATGGTTATGCACCAAAGCTGGGAGAGAGTTCCAGAGTCAGAGCCATGAAGCTAAACGAGCGTTCTCCAAGTGTGGTGCACTTTTGCTTGGGATAACAAGCATTGTAGGTGAGCAGGAGAGTTTTGAAAGTAATCCTGAACTTTACAGGTAGCCAGTGCAGCTAGGCAAGACGGGGTGTGATGTGATCACGTTTTTTACATCTGGTTAGGATCCTGGCAGCGGCATTCTGAACTAGCTGCAGTCGGTTTATGGTGTATGCCGGGAAACCACCATATAGAGAGTTGCAGTAGTCGAGTCGAGAGGAGACAAATGCATGACAAAGTATCTCCACGTCTGGGAGGGAAAGGTAGGGACGGACTTTGGAGATGTTTCGAAGATGGTAAAAGGAAGATTTGACCATGGAGTAGATGTGGGCATCAAAGGAGAGGTTGCTGTCAAGAAGTACACCAAGGCTTAGTACTGTGGGGGAAGGCAGCAGCAGACAGTTTCCGAGGTTCAGGGCAGCTATACTTAGATTCTTAAGTTGAGTTTTAGATCCTACTAGAAGGAGTTCAGATGTGGTAGTGTTCAGCTGAAGAAAATTGGCAGACATCCAGGCCTTGATGTCTTGAATGCAAGCCGAGAGCTGGGCCATGGCAGAGGGGCTTCCAGGGTCGAGTTTTAAGTAGAGCTGGGTGTGGTCAGCATAGGCGTGAAACATGAAGCATGAATGTTGGCGGATGAGGTGACCCAAGGGAAGCATGTAGATATTGGAGAGAAGGGGCCCTAGAACAGTTCCTTGGGGGACACCACAAGTGGGTTTGCAACACCACTGCATCCAGCATAGAAAACAGTCTGCATGAATCCGGATAGGTAAGTGGACAGACAGGAGAGACAGGTTCCAGAGATCCCAGCATACTTCTGAAGGCGGTCAAGAAGAATGCCACGATCTATGGTGACAAAAGCAGTTGTTAGGTCAAGGAAGACAAGCACAGAGGGAGCACCAGCATCAGCATTAAGCAGGAGATCATTCACAATCCGGAAGAGCAGTTTCAGTACTGTGACACTGCCGGAAGCCAGAGATTCAAGCAGATTGTTATCCGTGAGATGTTTCATCAGCTGACTGGCTACAGCCCTTTCAAGAGTTTTTGAGAGAAAAGGGAGATTAGAGATGGGACGGAAATTAGATAAGTCAGTCGGGTCGAGGGAGGGTTTTTTAAGTACCGGCATAACTCGGGCAAGCTTAAGGGCAGCAGGAACCGAGTCAGAGTCCAGGGACAGGTTGAGAGTGTGCATAATGGAGGGAGCAAGATCAGAAGCACAGAGACGGACAAGGTTAGTCGGCCAAGGGTCCAGGGGGCACATGTCATTAGTTGATGTAAGCTGGAAACATCAGCAATGGAGAGAGGAGAGAAGGAGGAGAGGGCAGGAGGGGCAACTGGAGGAGCGTCAAGGTGGTCAAGTAGTAGACTGGGTTTGTGGTGGGAGAGCGTAGAATAGATGTTGTCAATTTTGTTCCAAAAGAGGAGAAATCATGACAGGTAAGAGAGGAGGATGAACAGGAGATGGATCTGTCGGTAGCTGGATAAAGCATTTGGTCAATGGTCTTAAAGAGAACATTGGGTTTACTGTGTCCCAGAGTTATGATTTCAGTGAAGTACTTCACCCTGGCCACGGCAAGTGTACGCCTGTAGCTCGCGAGATGGTCGGTCCAGATCTCTCTGTGAACCGTTAGTCCAGACGACCTCCACTTGCACTCAAGCTTGTGGTAAGCAGACTTAAGCACTCGAAGTTTGAGGATGTACCATGGGCAATTTCGATCTTTCTTGATGGTTGTAAATGGGGCAACAGTGTCGATGATATGAGTAAGGGTGGCGTTGTAGAGGGTCACCGCATCATCAACTGAGGACAGGAGAGTACCAGATAGAGGGGATGCAGAGACACATTCCGAGAGTTTCAGAGGATTCAGCAGATTCTTGGGATGGAAGGAGATAATAGTATCAGTAGTGGAGGAAGGAGCCGGGAGATAAATATTAGCAGTGATTAAGAAATGGTCAGAGAGAGAGATTGCAGATATCAAGGCCCCTGGTGAAGAGCAGATTCAGGGTGTGTCCTAGGGTGTAAGTGGGGACGTTGACAGATTCAGAGAGTCCAAGACAGTCCAAAAGCGTGTTGAAGTCGATCACTAGGGGGGAGGAAGGCAAGTCAACATGAATGTTGAAGTCACCTAGGAGTAGGATTTGTCAGTAGAAGTGCAGACGAGGGAGGAATTCTAAAAACTTGGCAATAAAAGCAGAGTTGCTCTTAGGTGGACGGTAGATAACAAGTGAGGGACATGGGAGAGGGGAGCTTGATGGTGAGATGCTCAAATGAAGAAAAGACAGGCAAAGAAAGAACTGAGGAAGCAAGCACAGAATTTGCAATAACAGCAGTGCCCCTGTGTCGGCCAGTGAGGCGAGGTTTGTCAAAGAGGGAATAGCCTTTTGGGTGCATGTTGTTCACAGAGTGCCAGGTTCCAGCTAGACAGAGAAGAGCAAGATTGGTATTGGTTATAAGTTCACTGAGAAGCAGATATTTGTTAGTCAGAGAGCGACAATTGAAAAAGGAGATTTTCAAGTTTGTAGCAGGCAGTGTAGGGGGAGAAGGAGTTAGTAAGGGTATGTGCAGCAGGTACTTTCCAGTGTTCATTCTGGGAGAGGAGAAAGAGTGAGCATGCTTTGTCCAGGGAATCCAGACATTAGGTGTCAAAGTAGGAATAAGGCCTCTAGTAGCCATTGGGAGGGATTTGAAAAAGGTCCTTCCTCCACCTGTCCTCGCTCAGACTGCCACAGCTCAGATTGCCATAGCTCAGATTGCCACAGCTCAGACTGCCCTTGGACGTGTGGCCCTTGGACGTGTGGCGCTTAGAACGGCTGGCGTTCTAAGACACTGATTGCAAATGTATACTATCCTGTAGGTCTAGAGCCATATACTTAACACACGTTTCTAATCAGCCTCCCAATTCAACACAGCCCAAAATCTAAATTACTATTTTTAAGTGCAGTCTGGTTACCTTAGCCATCAACGATTTAAACTATTAAATTAACTGTAATTCACTTACCTTTTTCAATGTTGTTTTCGCCAGCGGCTGGAAACACACGCATCTCTGCAGTTACACTCACAAACTGTATAAACAACCAATAAGCATATTTGCAGGAATGAGCCATTAGATGCTTTACTGAATAGTTTCTTAATAGATTTGTGCTGTTGAAAGTATTATATTCCACTGTAAAAAAAAAAAAAAACTTTTCATCTTAGGGCCTCTTTACTCAAAACATCCTCAATTCAAGGTTGAATTTTTTGTCTGCGTCTCAGAAATCTCTATGGGGAACAATACAATATCACAAACAACAAAGTGGAAGATAAACCCAACAGAAAGGGTTAAAGTAAAAATAAGTGAGTGTTTGTCTTCCCTAACTTTTGATTATTTTTGTATAACCCATGAAGACATCAAGCTTTCTGTTTATACCACATGTACCTAACCATTTACTTATGGTGATAGATTTAATTAAGTCATTTAGTTTTGTTTTACAGATTAAACTTGCTGAACTGCTGTGGTGATGTCCCTGCCACATGCTTGCCATTGTAATATTAGAAATACTAAAAGAAACGTAATAAATTCAATGACTCTTGACTTGGTATTATAAAGGATTGTCATTGAATTATTATGTGTCTTTTCTTTATTTTTGTAATAAAATGTTCACTATTGGGTGTTTAATAGTTATGGGTGATCTATCCAAGTGACCATGTGACCATCCACACACTCAGTATTACAGTACATTGCTTATCAACACAAAACATACAGTGGAAAAATGTACATTAAAACAAACTTATTTCAACAAAAAACCCTCTTCGGTTTTGTTCACAATTGTCCAAGGTGGTTCTGCTGCTTTTGATATCGGGCAACTACTGTACTGTAGGTTAGATTAACATTTTTAAAATATATTGTTACTTTGTCAGTATGATATGCTTTTGGGTTATTTCTGTGGGCTATTATCTTCAGATGTATTGGCATTTCCATAGAAAACATAATTAAACAAAAAGGGCAAGATTGAATTTTTAATCTCTCAAAAATTACATTTCAAGCAAAGGAAGCATAGGTGACCCATAAATAAGCAACATCTTTGGAGTTTAGTATTAATTCATGATTTATACTGTTTACATTGTGCTGAGGCAAGTTCATAAAAGAAACGACTGCATTTGTTCAAAGACACAGCATTCATTAAACGACATAAATCTTCATAACCAGCTCCACCACTATTTGGAAGTGTAAGCCATAGTGCTGAGGCTGGCAAATGCTAAAGGGAAACTATGCAAATGCAGATCTCAAATTGGGACAATAAATCAGTGTTGTGACGTGTGAGCATGCTCAGTCACAATGGGCAAATGAATGGGGCTACATGGAAAGGTTAGACGAATGATAGTTATTTTCATCAATATAATACCTTTTCCAGTTTTCATCAGTTTTCTTCAAAATATGAGGAATATTTTATTTAGAATAACTAGAAATGCTAAAACATTATATAGTCCAAATGCCTTTAATTAATATGTTTGTTTTCATAGCCCATATTCAAGAAAAAAAAAGAAAAAAAAAAACATGTTTTACAGGATACCGGTAGTGATAAAGGGCCCTGTTCAAGCATTTACAAAAAATTTTGATCAATGAAATCAAGTTTGTTGTTTACAAAACATTTTTCATATATATATATATATATATATATATATATATATATATATATATATATTACAATTTTTAGAAAGTCATTCGTGCACAAAGTTTAACATGACGAGGTGCTTACCACAAAGGAATAGATAATTAAATATAATTGTCTCTGATACAGCTGGTTGTAGTATCCACTTGTCCCCAGTATGGTAGCACACTCTCATTCTCATTAAAACCACTTTATTGATATCCATTTGTTTTAAAAAGCGTAGAACAATGTGTTTCAACACATCAGTGTCTTCATCAGGTTACAAACTATCAATGCTAGCAACACCACAATTCATCGTGCTATATATTCTTTGTCAAGTAGCAATTGCATTACATCATCGATTGCATGATCATTAATTAGCTAACATTTAAGTTAACAATCAAAAACTTTTTAAAGTCAAACTTTAATAACATACAAGAACACCTGATCATTCATTCAACAGTACATCTCAACTTCAATACAATTCGATGTTAATCACAGAGGCAGGGTGGTCCAGTGGTTAAAGTCCAGGGCTTGTAACCAGAAGGTCACTGGTTCAAATCCCACCTCTGCCACTGACTGACATACTGTGTGACCCTGAGCAAGTCACTTAACCTCCTTGTGCTCCATCCTCCGGATGAGATGTTAAATCAATGTCCTATTGTAAGTGACTCTGCATATAATGCACAGTTCACAGCCTACCTGTAAAGGGCTTTGTGATGGTGATCCACTATGAAAGGCACGATATAAAAATAAAGATATTATTATTATTAATACTCCTAGTTCATAAATAAGAGTTCAATTCTAGCGTCTCATTGAGACCATTAGGTTCAACCGTATTTAACGTGTGTATCCAGAAGGCTTCTCTTTTTTAATAACTTGTTAACACTATTACCACCTCTTACTGATACCATCACCTTTTCCATCCCTATAAACTTAAGGCTCGACGAAGATCCATGATTGAGTGCTTTATAATGTCTGGCTATTGCAGAATCCATATTATTATTCCTTATAGCTGCTTTATGTTCTGCAATTCTGATTTTAAGATTACGTTTAATTTGTCCCACATAAATAAGACCACAAGGGCATTTCAGCATATAAACAATATGTGTGTAGTTACAATTAATAACATTTTGTATTGGAAACTTACGTCCAGAATGCGGATGCGTGAACTATTTAATATTATAAGTGCTAGAACAATGGACACCCACTGACATATACATGTGTAAAGGGAACAGAGTGCCCTGGACTGGATGGCCCGACAATTAATTCTCAGGGTGAGGCAGAAGTCAGCCATCTAGAAAGGGGGGGGGAGCTACGGTACACTAAATCATCGACCCGGAAGGGAATCGAAGTGGGAGCCGCGGATTGGAGGAGCAGTTGCAATTGTTAACCAAGGGGTCATGATTGATGGTATAGAAGAGGACGTAGTGAGGTCACCTGTTCCTTATTATGGTTACGCTAAACCGGGAGGACTTGTAAAATTGTGAAATTGTAAAAGAACAGTGTTTTGTTTGTCTGTCTAAAACCCTGTTACTTGTTCATTAGACTAGACGGCTAACATGATCCGGAGCTGTCGCTTACGGCCAGCACTAAACCCGGACAACAACAACAACACTATTGTTCATGTATTTAATTGTATTTCACAATTTGTACCGAAACCACGCACTTGGGACTTGTGATCATGTGTGTATTTGTGTGTGTAAATTGACTGTGTTATTATTTGGGACTGTAACCCGTTATTTAGAACAGTGCAGTACACATTGCTGTGTGTTGCCTGGGATTATTAGTTGTGGTCACCACACCAGGATTATTAATAAACAGCGTTGCACTTTGGATTATCGGATTCTGGATTATTTCATTGATCACCGCATCACTCCTGCACCTGCGCACTGCAAACCACTTTGCCACAAATACATAAACAAATAAGAAAAAAATGATACAAGAATTCAGGAAACATTTATACATACATGGAAAACGTCACAGTTAAAATATTTTAAATATAATAAAAACATAACTTTAGAGCATAACTAAGAAGGAACACCTATATGATGCTGCAAAGTAACAACTTCTAATGTATATTGTGGTGGTTTGCTACATTGTACATAGTTAAAACTAATCCGATGTTACCACAGTGAAGACTAGCAGCTTCACACAGCCAGGACACTGTCCTGACTGAACAACTCCCCCATCACGCAGCCGTGCCTTCACCAGGTGAGGCACACATTGTATTCATTTGAACTCTGTACAGTGTCAAACAGTATGCAAAGAAACACGCTCAACTCAAACCTTAATGACTGCTCTGTGGGTGCTGAAACTCAAAGAATGTAAAAAAGTAGAAAGAAGCCAGCACTCCTCATAGAATAACTTTTTTATTTAAAGAAAAATAATAATGGCAGAAACATAGCAAACGCGTTGCAGCAAACAAGCCTTCATCAGAACAATGTGTTTGTTATGCTTCTGCCATTATTACTTTTCTTTAAATAAAAAAAGTTATGAGGAGTGCTGGCTTCTTTCTACTTTTTTAAACTCTGTGCAATGTAACATGTTTCTGCCACTGTTATGATCAATTGATACAATCACATTGTGCCATATTGACTAACAATTCCTAACTTACTGTTTTTCAGTGCTCTGTACAAAAGACTGCCAATTGGGTATAAATAAATCAAGTCTGTAACGAATGTAACAGTGTTATTAATTGCAAATGAGTGAAGGAACAGGGAATGTGATTTTATTTTATAGGATCATTAATTCCACGTGTTCCTTTCCTGGCTGAGATAGATTAAAGCTCCTATTATATGAAATGCAATGCACAGAATTACAATCAATGCAAAGCCTAAATTGACTATTGAATGCTTACTTCAGTGAAACTGTAGCTTTGACATCTGTATAAAATGTGGAGGCTAAAATCCCATGGCATGACTAAACTGGTTCAAGCACAAACAGTCTTTGCATATGTTCACAAGTTAACTTTCTGATTACAGGTTATCTGGATTGCTCTCTAAAATGGCTGAAAGGCAAATTGCAGACACAAAGTGGTTAAGCTTGTCATGTAAAAAGGGGTTGTTTTCGCTCTTTTTTAATTTGACAACACTGACAATAAGTGTCACATTTCTTAGCAGAAGGACACATATTTTCTTCAATATTTTGAGTGGTACTGCGTCAGGGTTTTAGTCATTTTTCTTTATTGCTGTCTCTAACTGACTTTCATTGCCTTATTCTAGAAAAGTAATTTGAGACTGTTATCATTCAATCTGCCCACCTGCTCCATACTCAATGTGATTTAACCAGACATAATAGAATAACACCTCCAATATCTCGGTATCCACATAACCAGCACAGCTCCCCTGTAACAGATGATAGAGCAGGAAAAGTCCAGACTCGATCACAAGGAATAGCGTTAAGACAAGTGCCAAGTAAAAACCACGGGCACTCTTAGCAATCCAGTTAGAAGCATAGTGTTGATTGGTTTGCTAAATCATTTAACTGATGTAAATCCACCCTGGATAATGCAGACTTGGTGTCTATGGCCCTGTCCACACTATGCCTTTAAAACGTATTAGTTGCATTTAAGCCGGCTTAAAAGTGCTAAATACGGTTTGCGTCCACACTACGCAGCATTTAATACCGTACTCGTGAACCGGACTAGAGACCACCTCAGGAGGTAGTCTCGAGTCCGGTTCTAATTAGATCGCATCAGGTAGTGCGGTTTATCAGAAGTGTGGACGCTGTAATACCAAACTACATTTTTTGTGTATCCTCCAATATCCCAAAATGCTTTGTGCTATGTTTGGCGAAATACTCAGAGCAGGCGCCCGACGAACTTGTTATCAGTGTACACTCCGCACTAGGTATTCATTTTTATGCTTCAAAAAATCTGTCAGGACATCTCTGTTAAACTAGTGGGGAAAATAACAAAAACACAACGTTAAATTAGGTGACTGCAAAAATGAAATGCAAGTTAAAAGTACGATCGGGGATGAACAAATTACGTAATTTGTCAGCTCTGTTTGAAATAAAATTAAGAGGACCCGAATTAGGCTCAGGCAAGATATGAAGGTAAAAACAAAGATTGTTTTGTAATTAACAGCTTCTTTCTGAGTTTAATTATAAAACAGAATCAGCTCAATTTGTTTAAAGGGACTTCATCTGATTAAAAATAAAACTTGAAAACGTCAAGCCCTACTTGTGTGTGCGTGTGTGTTCAGATTTACTTTTTCCACAATACTTGTTATAATTCATTTATGCAATATGGACTTCTGTTAATACGGGGCATAACATATTATTTTAAAATAAAATACAGTGCATGGTGGGATACTATCATATTAATTTCCACGGTTCGTTGCGCTGTAACTGAACTATTCTAATGGTGTGTGGACGCAATAAGCCTGACTAAACATGAAACGGTACTTCAGTGTGGACGCTTTGAGCTGTATTAATTAGAGCGGTTTCGAGTACGGTTCTCGAGATCGGTTATGTAGTGTGGACAGGGCCTATGATATTCTGAAAGCATGCTTTAGAGGGTAAACATTAGTCCTTTAAATAAGAGATAAGTTTGTGTTGTATACTGCAGTATCATGACAGTCTCTTGTTCTTGTCTAGACAGGTTCATTATTGCATTGCATTTTAACCCTTTTTCAATAGTTACAACACAGTGTCCTGGAGTTTCATACAGCCATATCAAGAAATAATGCTGGAAAAAAACATAACAAATTAAAGGAGCAAATATTAAATGTGGCACTATAGCAGCATGAACATACAGTCAAAACTAGATGTCCTGGACAAGGTTGTGAGAGGTCAACCACACCACACAATGCCCGCTATCTGCACAATATGGCACTGATCCATCGCCAGCCCATTGTACATGGGCTAAATATCCACATCAGGACAGGACCATGTGACCAAACTGTGAGAAACAGCTTGCAAGTCTGGTGTGAGGTCAAGAAGAGCAGCTGTAGCGCCTCAGCTAACCCCCAAACACCAAAGAGACTGCTGATCACTGCCTTGATCACAGAACAGTCAGCTCTGTCACTGGGCACCTGTTTCGCTCACAGATGACTCAAGATTTTATCTGTCCACTAATTTACATGTTTGAGAATGAAGAGCCCAAGGAGAATGATTTGCTCAATTCAACATCTTCAATATGATCATTTTGAAGGGGATTTACTTATGGCATGGGGAGGCATCTGCATTGGAGGTCGCACATTGTGTGTAATTTCAGTGTGTAAAGAGTGCACCCTCGATATACTTATTTAGACTCTTGTTGTTAATAGTTTTGACAGAAAGGAACAGGCAAGATTTTAGGAAGTTTGGCAAAGTACCAGGCCTTTTACTAACCCAGCTGTTGTTGTCAACATTAAGTGCCATCAACCTTTCACAATAACAAAATTCAACAGACAGACTCATTTGGCTATGCTTAAACTGGAAACTTTATTAGCGGCTCTGCTTACCATGTCATATATTGATATCTTCCCATGTGTGAGCAAATGAGCAGCATCTTTTGACATCTATTTAATTATTCTGCATTTGTCTTTCCACCTCGCTTCTGGGGGACTGTGATGGGGTGCCCTGCCCCTGTGCGTATTTTTGTGTTTTATGTGGTGTGTTATTGTTGGGGTGTATGTATTGGTGCATGGGGTATAATGTGGGCTATGTAGCACGAGTGTTTTAAAATGTATATTAGTATTTGGGAGTGCACCAAGTAGTTCACATGCTGAGATTCAACTGAGTGATTGATTAGCAATCGAGATTTGGTACAGCTGCATAAGAGTCATTGTTTCACACACAAAGGGTTTGGGTGTCCGCAGTGGAGAAAAGGAGACAGACAGACAGAGAATTAAAATCGAAGGAAATAAACAATTGCTACTCGTGCTGGAAGGACCAGCACGATACTTGTTTGCCGTTTGTCCACTGTTTGTTTGTCTGTTTGTTTTGGCCAGTGTTTTGTTAAATCTTTTATTTTCAATAAACCAGCGCAACAGCGCATTCACTGCACCATTCTGTGTCCATCACTTCTTGGCCTGACGTCACCACACGAGCCATCATGTCACATATGGTGTCAGAGAAGTGGGAAACAGTGCCTTCAATACGCAGGCTAGGAACAGTACTGCAGGTGACATTTTTAAACAAAAATAAAAACATTTTGCGTGCGATTTTTTTTTTTTTAAAGAAAGGAGAAGATGAAGAGAAAGAAAAGGGGGCCGGATCACAGTGTGGAAGAGCAGCAGCGCCGGTTGGAAGTAGAAGGGGCTCCGATGTGTGAGGAGTGTTGTGACTTTGGGCACATTTAAAAGGCCTAGTTTGCACAAGAGGTGGTTGCGAAGATCTCCACCCCCAGCCAACAAAGGAGGATTCCCCCACCTTCGCAGTGTTTCCTTCCTCCGCCTACCTCCGCGATCTGGAGATCCCTGTTCGGGAGGAGAGGGAAGTGCGATCTGCCCAAAGAAAGAAGACCTTCCTGTCCCCCACCTCCTGGGGCTGCCTCTCCCGCACCACCTGGGGTTGCCTGTCCCGCACCGCCTGGGGCTGCCTGTCCTGCACCGCCTGGGGCTGCCTGTCCCGCACCGCCTGGGGCTGCCGAGCCTGCATCGCCTCGGGCTGCCGAGCCTGTATTGCCTGGGGAGGCCTGTTCACCATCGCCTGGGGAGGCCTGTTGGCCATTGCTTGGGGATGCCTGTTCGCCATCACCAGGAGATCTCTGCCCTGGTTGTTTGCTGCTGACCTCTGGGGATTTGCTGTGGTTGGAGGAGCCAGCCTTGGCACTGCCAGCACATCTGCTTACACCCTCGCCGTTAGCAGCCTTTTCGCTGCTGGAGTGTGCTACCCCACTGTCAGCCTTTCCACTGCAACAGGGTCACAGGAGGAAGCAGCTTTTCTGCTGCTGGAGTACTCTGTGCCTTGCCCTTATGGGCTGCACAACTGGAGAGAGAAGCCTTTCCGCTGCCAGGATTACCAGCCATGGATCCTTTGAAGTCCCTGTACTTAGCCCGAGACTTTGTTTAAGACTTTGGGGATTTTAAGGGGGCATGAGTGAGGCCATGTGTGCTGCGCACAAAGGGTGGCAAATGTGGCAGGGTGTCCCGCCCCTTTGTGTATATATTTGTTTATTATTATTATTGTTGTGATTTATGTATATGAAAAGCCAGTGTTTATTTGTGTTTTATTATTGTGTGGCAGGATGAGCAAGGTGCCGTCCGCCATGTTATTGTTTATATTTTAAATACCTGGTGGGAATGCTTGACTGATCAGCTGCTAAGTATATAATTAGCTGACAGTCACGCATCCATACTAAACCCTTGCAAAAGGTGACCGAGGGATAATACAATAATTGACAGCTAGATGATCCCTCGGTCACCAAAATAAAAGAGCTGAGGTTTGTCTGCTCGAGGAAGTGTTCAGAGTGGAGAACGAGAGTGGAGACAGGAGGTAGTAAATAATAAACAATAAACAATAACATGGCGGATAGCACCTTGCTCGTCCTCCTGCCACACAATAATAAAACACAAACACTGGCTTTTCATATATAGATAAATCATAACAATAATAATGAACAAATATATACACAAAGGGGCAGGAAACCCTAATTACTGTGTATTTACATAGTAATTACTTAGTAAATGCATGTGTACTTACACATACTTACAATGTTATTGTGCATAGTTACAGTATTTTCCATGATATATGGAAGTACACAATTGTATAAGAAAAAGGTTAGGCTTAGGGATATGGATAGGGTTAGGGTTACGGAAAGGGTTACTTAGGGTTATATCGTGCACAACAATTTACACATTAAGTACATTGTAACAATGCATAATAACATTGTAATTATGTGTAAGTACACACGTATTTACTTAGTAACTACTCTGTAAATTCACAGTAATTAGACACTTAATATAAAGTGTTACTGTGACAGACAGCGAAGGAATTCGAGCTGTAAATCTCCATCCCAAACAGAAAGGGCGCTGTGTAAGGCTGGTTGTATGCTTCCTCCTAGATGGGCAGCCTCAATGGTAGGCAGAAACCGGAAGGTGACCACATTAGGGGGAGTGTGTAGCTGCACACACACAGAAGGACTCCCTTGCAATCAGCTACGGGGCAGACAGCGATTAGAGAAACCATGGTGCCGGGTTGATTGCAAGGAGGAGTTTTGTGGTACAACTGTGGTTTAGGAGTGTTGTTTTTGGTTGGTATATGGGACTGAATTATTTGTTTGTTTTATTAAAATTCAGACGCTTTTTCTTTGGGAATACTGTCTGGACATTCCATTTGTACACCGCACCACTCATATCTTGTTCACAGTTACTTAAATAACACAGAGAGTGGTACAAGATCTCATCTGCTGTTGTGGAGAATGCCTTCCTTTCTGAAACACACATGCCTCTGCTCTTACAAGCCCTATATTTCTTAGTTTTGAGTCTCCTCTAAGAATTCTTCAGGGATATTTGAATTTGAAAAGAAGGATTAAAGGTTACTGTATTCTGTTGTCTTTTTCCTCTAGATAACTATTGATCAGAAAGGATGAGAAAAGCAATTAAAGACATTTTATTAATGGCTTGACGGACATTTGATATATTAAAAAGCACTAGCTCTAGGATGCACAATGAAATGGTAATTAGATCCTGTCTTTTGAAATGTAAATGTCTCAGATGTGATGGAATAAGATCTGGCACAAAGGAATTAGATAATCTAATCCAATACAATAAAAGGTAAGCTTTTTACAATGCAAATGAGGCAAATGTCAACATGTACAAATCTATTTCACCTTGAGCTCGGATACGGCTTAGGAAATAAAGTCCTCTGATAACACTGATAATACATCCTGACAACAAAGCAACCAATACAATGATGATTACATTTCCACTGCCACCTTGCAAGCAAACTCTTGTATGGCATATGCTTATTAGCATTGGGGGTGTTTAAGATGCAAGTTCAGCAATCTATACTAGGAAGCGGGCGCGTAGTAAAAAAATGAGAAGTTACCATATACAGTGGTTTGCAGAAGTATTCACCCCCTACCAATAATGTCACATTTTGTTGAATTACAAATAATTTATGCACAGTTTTTCAAACAAACTTTTTTTATTCAAAGCTGTGGTTGTTAAACTGAACACTGTTATATGAGGAGGAGGTTAAATGTCAGCACAGGTTGCAAAGAAAATGTACAAAATGAAATTTACTGGTTGCATAAGTATTCAGCCCTTTAAGTCAGTACTTGGTAGATGCACCTTGTGCAGAAATTAAATGCTATGAGTCTTTTTGGATAGGTCTCTACTAGCTTTGCACAGTAGGATGGTGAAATTTTTGTCCACTCTTCATGGGAAAATTACTCCAGTTCTGATAAGTTTGTTGGGGATCATCGATAGACTGCAAGTCTCGCCATAAATTTTGATTGGGCCACTCAAGAACATTAATTCTCTTCTTGTTCAACCACTCCAGTGTGGCTTTGGCTTCGTGCTTCGGTCATTGTCCTGCTGGAATGTGAATTTCCTCCCCAGTTTCAGAGTCTTGGCTGACTCAAACAGGTTTTTCTCAAGGATTCGCCAGTACTTTGCACCATCCATTCTCCCCTCTATCCTGACAAGCTTCCCAGTCCCTGCTGAAGAGAAGCATCCCCATAACATAATGCTGCCACCACCATGCTTGACAGTTGGGATGGTGTTGACTGGGTGATGTGCAGTGTTGGGCTTGCTCCAGACGTAACGCTTGGAATTTAGACCGAAAAGTTCAATTTTTGTCTTGTCTGACCACAAAACCTTTTTCCACATGTCTGCAGTATCATCTACATGCTTTTTCACAAACTCCATACATGCTTTAAGATGAGGCTTTTTGAGTAATGGCTTCTTTCTTGCCACCCGTCCATACAGGCCAGCTTTGTGTAGGGACCGGCTTATTGTTGATGTGTGAACACTGACTCCCATCTCAGACGCAGAATTTGCAGATCTCTGAAGGTCATTGTTGGCTTCAGAGTGACATCCCAAACCAGTTTCCTGCTTGCCCGGCTGCTCAGTTTGGGAGGGCGACCTGATCTGGGTAGTGTCTGGGTGGTATGATGCATCTTCCACTTCTTAATCATGGACTTCACTGTGCTGAGAGGGATAATCAGCGCCTTTGAAATTTTCTTGTACCCTTCTCCTGCTCTGTGCCTCTCTACCACTTTATCCCTGACTTGTTTCGAAAGCTCCTTGGTCATCATGGTTGCTTTGTTGGATCACTGTGAGTTGGAGCTTGAAAGTCTTTATATACCTCAGGGAAATTATCTACAAGTTAAACGACTTTGAGTACACACAGGCTGAAACCATTTCACTAATTTCGTGACCTTTCAAACAAATCATTTGCACCTGAGCTGATTTAGGGCTGCAGTAGCAAAGGGGTTGAATACTTATGCAACTGAGATGAATCTGTTTTTCCCTGTAAATCTTACTTATTTTATTCTATATGCATTTTTTAACTTTGTCAATGTGGAGCAGTTTGTGTAGATTCTACATGTAAAATCTCATTTGAAAGCGTTGTGGAGTACGCAGGTGCCAACAAAATGTGAAAACTTTGCAGGGGGGGTGAATACTTCTGCAAACCACTGTAACTCCCATGCTGGCTTCTCTACACTGGCTTCCAGTATGATTTAGTTGATTATAAGATCCTACTTTTGACTTACAAAACTCTTCATGGCCTGGCTCCTGATTATCTAAAATAGTTTTTGTCCCTCTATGTACCGAGGCGTGCTTTAAGGTCGGCTCATTCTGGTCTTCTGTCCCTCCCAAAGATTAAGACAAAAAGGAAAGGAGAAAGAGCTTTTAGTTACAAATCTCCCAGATTATGGAATAAACTACCATCGGATATTAGAGATGCAGTCACTTATTATTTTAAAATCAAGACTAGCATTGTATACAAAATGTTAAGTGTTCTTCCTTCTCTTTTTATTTCTCTACTAATATTGATGTTTTTTTGTTGCTTTGTTTTATTTTACTGTAACTTTTTCATGTTCATGTTTTTTTTTAAATTGTTTTAATTCATTTTATTGTAATTTGTTTGTATTCACTTGTAAAGCAATTTTAGATACTGAAACGTGAAACATGAAAAAAAAAACAGTGTTGGTTTGTTCAGATAGACAGGCTTAACATTAGTTTGCTGCAAGACATAATGCAGTTGCAGAAAGTCCACTGTCCCTGTGGAATTCAGACTCAGGTATTTATTATTATTATTATTATTATTATTATTAAGAGTAGGCATAGTAGGATGGGCGAACAGAGCGTGATCAGGTTCATCCCCTATGAGAAGGACACCGTGTAGCAGTTTTGATATCGATGTAAGATTATCCCAGTAATACTATATATATATATATATATATATATATATATATATATATATATATATATATATATATATATATATATAGCTCAGTGACAGTAAGGTGCATTTAAAATCCAACTTCGGAGTGCTGGAAATGAGGTAGTAATGTAATGAAAACAGATGGGGCTACATAGGGCTTACTTATTGAGGTGCTAGGATTGAAATTGGGTGTGAGTAAATGCTTTGAAATCACTGCTCCTATACCCCTTCCACACTACCTGAATAGAGGATGAAAGAAACGACGTAACTGCATGAGGATCTCACATTATTGAAGTAGTGCCAATCATTTAGTAATTTTATATTTCTTAGTTTACGATTTAGTAATTATGGATGAATCAAAACACACTTGACATTCTATTACTTGCAAATTTTAAATCACTCCCCAAATTAGGCAGAAGTCACATCAGAAGCTGGAATGGACATGCTACTGCAAGCATGTCTAATAGACTAAACACAACTGCAGGGGTCATCGAATCCTCCCACAATGCCAATTTACAATGCAAGTCCTTTCCTGAACACCCTGCAGCCAAATTCACTGCCATGCTGCTACTCCCAATGTTAAAGCGCTATTCGTGGTCTCACAAATAACCTGGATATTTGGATCTGTGGGGACACACTTATATGTCAAGTGGACAAATGTTCAGGCTAACAATCTTCAGTGCACTAAGTTATTCAATGTGAAATAAGACTGCTCAAAAAACATAACTGGATATTTATACCTGACAGGACCTACCTATGTGTATACATTATTATAAGCAGACACTTTTATCCAAAGCGACTTATAGAGACTAGGGGGTGAACTATGGATCTGAACTGCTGCTGCAGAGTCACTTACAATAGGACTTTGGTTTGACGTCTTATCTAAAGTGACTTGCTCAGGGTCACACATAGTGGGTAAGTGGCTGAGCTGGGACTGAACCAGGAAACAAGCCCCTTTCTTTAACCACTGGACCACCAAGCCTCATTAGAGGATACATCATTAAAGAGTACTGTAGCTAATCCACCAATGAGGACGCAAAATAACACACAAGCCTTGAACTATGAGTGAAATAACCACAGCACTTAATGAGCGTTCATGGAGTAATATGTATCTGAAAATAAATGTTCAAATCTAAATTAAACAGCTGAGTTCAGAGAATAACGTTCCTTATATGAACAGCTTTTGCGTTTCAGTACATAAATACACAGTAAAATGTAAAACCCCAAGGAATGCATATCGTACTATTCTATTCTATATCATGATGGTCTCAAAATGTGAACAGATTTCCTTAGGAACACGTATTGACCATTTCCGTCAAAACGCATTTATGTAACCTTTTATAAAGGCCTCATGCAAAAAGAAGCAGCAGCTGGTGCCTACTTTCATTTGGAGGAATTGCAATCTATTGCAGCAATATATTTAGGCTTAATAATCATAAGCAATGCTTTCAAGTGACATTCATTCCTTTGGGTGGATGACAAGTTCAACAACAGATAAAGGTTTAAAACACCCCATGTAACATAATTGCACACAACCTGTCAAAACAGTGCTAATATTGTAGCATTTGAGCAGCACAGAGCTTAAATTAATGGTCCAGGACAACTTCTTTGTTAACGAGCTGACGCATAGTAATGAGCGTTTTTGCCTCGTAAATTTGATTTCTATATTTTCTCACCCAGCTGCTCTTCCTCATTATGTGCTTGTATTGACTGGGTGAAGGATTGCAAACTTCAGCAGCCAGGTTTAAATTGCTTACTCTTTTACTCTGCTGCTGTATTAATATCGCAGAAAAAGCCAATATGCAATTTGTGGTTGTTTCACAGGTACTACTCAGCAGGTAGCAAAAAGATTCTCTAGCTGTGGTGAGCATATGCTGCCCACGGCATTTCCCATTCAGTTCACATAATGTACTTAGTCTAACTTTCTTCACAAAACTTGAGTTCTGAGGCAAGAAATAATAATAATAAAAAACTTGTTTTAGATAATATAATGCAGTGGACAGCAGTCAAGCCGGATATACAAATTGCATATTGCTAATTAACATATATATTGTTTGGCCTGGTTTAAATTTGTGTTAAAGTACATTAGTTTTACACTTCAATAAAGATATCAAAATTGCTTGAGCTTTAATAAATGTCATGCATTATGAGCGCAGATCATTTATACATATTCTGCTGGCGAGGAATGCAACAGGCATTATGTACTTCCAGAATCAAGCTTTAATGTCTCAGAATAATCTTGCAGGCTTTTGGCAGAAAGAAAAGGAATAGACTTTTAAGATCATGGCTACATACAGAAACTGACTTTCAGGTTAGATAAGCTGTTGGTCATTTACATAAATCCTTACTAAGAGGTTCTATTAATACCTTAGGTTAAACCTTCAGAACCCATGGAATGCAAAGCATGTTTTCTGGATTTCTCATATTAAGCTGTGTTTATTGAAAGTTGTGAAGAACAGAGTCACCTGACTTCATATTTATAAGTTAGTAGCTATTTTTACACTGTCGCCCATGCAAATAAAAAAAAAGTCGTTTTGCACTTTTGTGACGTCAAAAAGTCATATTACATGGTGTCAATCAAGATTAGCTCAAGCAAAAAATGTTTGTCTCCCAAACAGGGGCAGCCCCAGAAATAATTCAGAGGGGTGTAGGGGCTTAGCCTGTGCGGAGTGGAGCCAAGGAGAACACCTGGGGTTAATAAGCTGTGACAAAACAGAGCAACCTCATTTCTGCTAACAGTTGTTACCTCTGAAGTCATTATCATGACTGAGCTTTAATATAAATACTGCCTTGTGGCCAAAAACTAATGCTTCAGAATTTTCAATCGAGATGCAATGAACTGCTACCACAAAAATAAAAAAAGTATTACAGTACTAGAATAGCTTTGCATGATTTGCCGAGATAGTTATACATGGTTATCTACCACTGGTACACAACGTCAAATAAAGTGTTTCACTTAATGGTATGGTACTGTACTCATAGTTGGATAAACACAGCGATGCCATCAACTCCTGTGAATGCACGTAATAACCTGGGTAGCGTGATCATGTGATTATTTCAAATGAAAAACGTTATCCTGTGAACAGCCCTACACAGGGGGGTAGGCAACAGCAGAGCTTCAGCAAACTCATTTTCTTAAGTTACTGTAACCCCGATTTACAGACTTATAGAAAAACTAAGTATTGAAACAGATAAATGTCCCTTCAGTTAAGAAAAGGCTCATTTTTTTGCCAGTTTGAGATGCAAAGGTAGCCCTTCCCCCTGCTTGTGTTCTGAATTGGGATATCAAGTTACAGCGTATTGCTAAGTAAGGGACACAGAGAGAAAAAATGAATTGAACAGAAGAAATCGCCAGAGAAATATTGAAGGAAAGTTATAGCAAAAATTCTAAACTAAAACGAATAAAGATTTCCAAAAAAAAGAACTACATTTAGAAGATTATCAGAAAATGATCTTTTGAAACGTGGTTGTTTTGTTTTTTTTCTTGATTGGATTTGAACTTTCCTGTAATGGAAATGGCAAGCTAGACCCCAATTGGGCCAACAATCGGGGTCTAGCTTGATGAGCTGGAGGGTGTGGTGAAACGAACTGGAGAGGGCTTTGCAGGAATGTTGCATAGGGAGTTAGGAAGAATTCAAACAGGCAAGCTTTAGGAGCCAGCAGACTTAATTTTAGCAGCTCTATGGTGCCCATTTATCTGTTAGATTCAGCCTTTGGGACAGTTGAAGATGGAGACAAACTATTGCAAAGTTTCTCAATTCCCATCAAGATAGCGCCGATAAACCCTCAGAATATTTGTAGAAGCTGCAAACCGTGTTAAATGCAGTAGTAAAGCAAGGTGGTATGGCTTCAGATGAGTCAGATTGCCAGCTTCAGAAACAGTTTATCAGGGGTTGCTGGGATCACTCCCTTATAATAAGTCTGCAGTTGGAGCAAAAGAAGAACTCCCCAGCCTCATTTGGAAAACTGCTCCTTCTAATTTGAATGGAAGAGGATAAGCGTACCTCCAAGATCACTAGGATGAAGCAGCATCTTGTTTCCTCGAACAGCAGAGCTTTAGTAAGCACTAATGCCATGTATACCTCGTATCTAGGCAGTTATGATTCTAAAACAGAACAGACTCCCTCACCAGAGGTTGATAAATTAAAGAAACAAATATCTGAATTACAAACACAACTCACTATTCTGAAAAATAGTAAGCAAGGTGGTGATGCAAAAGCTTCCAAGAAGTTCACCTCTAAAGAAACAGAAAATAACAACTAGTTATGGAAAAAACAATGTGCAAGCTACTAAGACTCCCCACGACATGGTATTGTTTCAAATATGGAGAAGATGGCCACATTGTAAGGCTCTGTAGTAGTGCTCCAAATGCTGTACTAGTTGCTAAAAAAAGCTGAATTAAAAGAGAAGCAAAGAGTTTGGGAGGGTCAGCAGTGGAATTGCTTAGCCAGCATGTTAAACTAACACTCCTGTTGAGGGACAAACTGGAACAGGTATTGGACCACAAAGTCCCACCCAACCTGAGAACCAATCGATTGCTGTCAAACGTTAACTAGCTAAATGTGTTACGTATTAACGTTACTTTGCATTTCTGTAGGTGTTTTTGTTTTGGGAAACACTACAGTATGGACAGCAGGTATGCAAGCGATTGTCCAAAAGTTAAAGCATGAGTTTCAATCATGGAAAAAATTAAGCGCCATGCTGCGATTACTAACTAGGCCACGGTGCACATCAATCACATGATGTACTTGAAAAACGTTGCTTATACAGTATTATTATCTTATATTTGTTCTTTCATTTATTTTTATATACAGTACTGTGACAGAAATATAATGAGTTCTGGTGGTAAATCTCCTCCCGACCTGTGAGGGCTTAAAGAACGAGAGGAGAAGTATCTGGAAGGGCTGGCCTGACAGTTCGCTTCCGGACCGGAAGTGGGTCAGCCTGGAAGGAAGCGAGACTCTGTTGTAGGACCGTGTTGACGTGAAAGGTAAACGAGGGGCAGCTGCAAGTAATAAGGCAGCTGCAACCGCTTACCTGGAAATCATACGGGACTACATATAGGGGCCAGGGTAACGCTGATCTTCTCCTTCGCTTGGGTAGAGCAAGGAGAGAGAAGGACTGAGAGAGGAGCTCTCAGAAAGTGATTGAGGAAGCGCTTGTGTGTGAAGTATTGTCTTTGTTTGTGTCTGTCTGTCTAACTGTTCATTGTCTTCCACCACCAGACAGTTAAACACACCTCCGAGCTGTCGCAGAGGTCAGCACTAAACCGAGCACCACTGCACTAAACGCTCACCCTTACCTGTGATTTCACTCTGCACCAGCACGACTGCACTCACCCCGACTGGTGACCGTGTATTGTTTTGTGTTCAGGACTGTGTTTTATGCTTTCCCGTGCTTTACACATTGCTGTGTATAGCCGGGGATTTATTGTTTGACGGTCGCCAGACCGGGATTACAAATAAAAGCACGCTTTTCACCGAGTAACATTGTTTGTCTTTACTCCTGCTCCCCATCACTGCTACACCTGTACCCCTTCACTAGCCACTTTGCCACACGTGGTGTCAGAACACGGGATCATGGACCGCAACACACTGGCGGAGCTGCTGCAGGCGCTGGAGAGCAGACGGGACGCAGAGGAGAGAAGGAGGGAGGAGCGCTACACGGCGCCATTGAACGGTAGGGCTGGCCGCTGCCGCAGCAACAGCCCCTACCACAATACCGCTGATGTCGCCCAAGGCACGGGCGATGAAAATGTCGGCGGAGGATGACCCGAGGCGATTTGGTGGCGCTCGAGCGGCTGGCCACCGCGCGGCTTGGCCGCTGGAGTTCTGGGCCAGCCAGCTGGGTCCCTGCCTGATCGGGAGGCTCAGGCAGCGCACCAGGCGATGAGCGACCATCACGCCACCGACTACGACCTGGTCAAGCAGGCTATCCTCCGCCGCTTGAATATCACAACGGAGACCCACCGGGCGAGATTTAGGGAGTTCCGAGAGCCCCAGAGACCCGCCCCAGGGTGGTGGCAGAGCGGTTGTGCGACCACATGGTGCATTGGCTGACCCCAGGGAAGAAGACCGCCCAACAGATGGGGAAGCCATTGTGGTGGAGCAATTCTGCCATGTGGTCGGCGCCAAACCCAAGCGTGGATACGGGCGCCACAACCCTGACACCCTGGAGGAGGCAGTCAAATTGGCTGAAGATTTCGAGGACTCCCTGACGCCTGCCCGGATCGGGATCCTATCGACCCCTGCCCTTCGGAGCAATCGCCTCTCTCTCCCTCTCCTCCAACACCACCACCCCCACCCCCGTGTTCCCAGGACCCAGACCTCCCAGAGCCGACCCCATTGGGCCCCTTGCCTCCCCCATGGAGACCAAGGTTGGCCCCCAGCTGGGGTAGAGGTGCTGCCCCTGCCCCGCTGCCATACCAGCAGCGGGACAGATTTACTCCCTATGCCCCTCTGTCCCTCCTATCTGTTTTAGGTGCCACCAGCCGGGACATCTGGCCAGGTCATGCCCCGCTGCCATGGAGTGTGACGTGGCCGCGTGCAATTGGGCACCTGAGACTGGTAAGTGTGGGGAAAATGGTCGGGAGGGGCCTTGTCTAATCAATGTGGTTTTAGGGAATGTGAAAACCCACGCATTAGTGGACACAGGGTGTGAGCAGACCTTGATTAGGACAGCTCTCCTGGGCGGTGTGTCGTGGCGGCCACGAGGTCAGGTGGCCATCTCCTGTATCCATGGAGACACGGCGACATACCCCACAATAAAAGTATATTTATCGGTAGGTCCGATAAAACGTCACCTTGTAGTCGGGTGGCGGAAAGGTTGCCACACCCAGTTATTCTGGGCCGAGACTGGCCAAAATTCAGAGATTTAGTGCAAAAGTGGCAGTCTCGCCACACACGAACGTGGCAGAGAGAGAAAAGGAACGAATTGGTGATGTGTTTCCTTTTCACACTGAAATGTTTTCTCCTTTTTCCGCCCTAGAAAACAAATAAGGAGAGACGGACCGCAAAATGGGAGGGAGCGTTGTTGAGACAAGGCTGGGGTCTGGTGGGAGAGTGCGGCAATGGTAACAAACGCCAGTCGAAGGGAGTGGGAACGCAGTGTGACCGAGGGAGCGAGGTTACTGGGCCAACTAGAGCAGAGGTTATTCCAGCCCCTCTCAATGTACCGGACCCGTGGTACTCAAGCGCGACCTAGTGTGGGGCCAACATAACGACCCGCCACTGGTGCACGCTTGGGGACAGGTCCGTCCATTGAAGGTAAGGATGTTGATGGCGCTGGGGCGCTAGTATATCCACATTTCAGTATCAAGGGGCAATTACTGTATAGGGTAAACCTAGCCGCGGGCACAGGACAGCCTGTAACGCATTGTTGGTTCCCCGCCTTGTCGGCCCGAGGTCATGAGGCTGGCGATGATATCCCTTTTGCGGGCACCTCGGAGCCGAGAAGACGAGGGAACGAATATTAGCTCGATTCTATTGGCTAGGTCTTCATACTGATGTGTCGAGATATGTAGCCACATGCCCAGACTGCCAGCGAGTAGCGCCGGTCGAAAGCGCCCGCCTTTGGTCCCACTGCCGATTATTTCCACTGCTCGAGCGCATTGCAATGGACATAGTGGGCCCTTTGCTACCTTCTGACTCCGGTATACGATATATTAGTGGTGGTGGATTATGCAACGCGATACCCGGAGGCAGTTCCATTGAGGTCCACTAGTGCCGCTGCAATAGCCACTGAGTTAGCGCAGATTATGGCTAGAGTAGGGATTCCCAAGGAGATTTTGACCGATCACGGAACCAATTTTCTGTCCAACACGCTACAGCAAGTGTATAAAATATTAAAAATACGCCCCATCAGGACGTCCGCTTACCATCCACAAACGGACGGTCTGGTGGAACGCTTTAATCAGACTTTAAAGTCGATGCTGAGACGATTTGTAACACAGGAGCAGAAACATTGGGCATCGCTTCTTCCCTACCTCCTCTTTGCAGTGAGAGAAGTGCCGCAGAGTTCAACGGGTTCTCCCCTTGAGCTCCTGTACGGCCGGCAGCCTCGCGGCATTCTTGACCTGCTGAGGGAGGGGTGGGAGGAGCACAAAGGCTCGCCCAAAATGTAGTGAAGTATGTGCTCCTACTAAGAGATCGCCTGGATTTGGTCGGTCGCTTGGCCCAGGACAACCTCAGATCGGCTCAGCACCAACAGCAGCAGCATTACAACAAAATGCACGGATTCGAACCTTTCGACCAGGGGACAAGGTAATGCTGCTACTTCCCTCATCAGAATCAAAACTGTGTGCTAAATGGCAGGGGTCAGATGAGGTGATTCGGGCTATAGGGAAAGTAAATTATGAAATTAGACAGCCCGATCGCCGGAATGAACGTGAAATTTACCATGTCAATTTGTTAAAGCCCTGGCAGGCAAGGGAGGTCTTGTTTATAGCCCCAGGCAATATGGAGGATGATTTAGGCCCCTGTCCAGAGACCCCGCGCACAAGAGTGATTTCAATGGGGAACAATTGGTTCCAGATCAGCAAAGAGAGCTGCGTAAGCTTATTGAGGAGTTCAGCGATGTTTTTCTGACGTGCCCGCAGAACGAACTTAGTTGAATATGACATTATCTCTCCACCAGGTGTCACAGTGCGAGAGAGACCGCATCGGATCCCAGAAAGTCGACGGTGGCGCTCGCAAAGAGGTATGGGATATGCTCGAGCTTGGGGTGATTGAACCTTCCAGGAGCGAGTGGTGCAGTCCGATTGTCATAGTGGCTAAGAAAGACGGCACCAACCGCTTCTGCGCTGATTTCCGTAAGGTAAACGCTATTGCTAAGTTCGATGCGTATCCCATGCCTCGGGTCGACGAACTTTTAGACAGACTGGGAAAAGCGAGGTTTATTTCCACTCTGGACCTGACGAAGGGATACTGGCAAATCCCTTTAACCCGCAGCTCCAGAGAGAAAACCGCATTTTCAACACCAGAAGGGCTGTTCCACTTTAAAACCATGCCATTTGGGCTACATGGTGCGCCCGCTGCCTTTCAGAGACTGATGGACCAGGTTTTACGCCCACATCATGAATATGCAGCAGCGTATATTGATGACGTGGTGATTTACAGCTCCACCTGGCGAGAGCATTTGGCTAGGGTTGCAGCCGCTCTTCAGTCTCTAAGGGCAGCCCGCTGACAGCTAACTTGAGAAAATGTGCGCTTGCAAAACAAGAAACTCAATATCTGGGATTTATAATGGGAAATGGAAGAGTGAGACCTGTGGTCACCAAAGTCCAGGCTTTGGTTGATGCAGCGATCCCCAAAACCAAGACTCAGGTGAGGTCACTACTGGGCTTAGCCGGTTATTACCGCCGCTTCATCCCCGAGTACGCCACAGTGGTTAACCCGTTAGTGGACCTCACCAAAAAGAGTGCCCCAAATTTAATAAAATGGTCAGTTGAGTGTCAGGGGCGCTTGATACGATTAAACGTAGACTTTGCCAGGCCCCCACTCTTATTACTCCAGATTTCACCAAGAGATTCATCCTCCACACCGACGCATCGGATGTAGGTTTGGGTGCTGTCTTGTCCCAAAAGGTAGCTGGAGTAGAACACCCGATAGTGTACATAAGTAAAAAGATGTTGCCTCGAGCGTAACTACTCCATAGTCGAAAAGGAGTGTTTGGCCATTAAATGGGCTACTCACTCTTTACGATACTACCTGCTGGGACACTCATTTGATCTGGTCACAGACCACGCCCCACTCACATGGTTAAGCACAATGAAGGACAGCAATGCCCGGATAACTCGGTGGTATCTGGCATTGCAGCCCTTCATGTACCATATGGTACACCGTGCAGGGAAAGACCACCAAAATGCGGATTATTTTTCCCGGAGGGGGAGTAATGGGAAAGGTAGATTTAGCCGAGTGTTCCTTCGGCTCCACTCTGAGCGGTGGGATATGTGACAGAAATATAATGAGTTCTGGTGGTAAATCTCCTCCCGACCTGTGAGGGCTTAAAGAACGAGAGGAGAAGTATCTGGAAGGGCTGGCCTGACAGTTCGCTTCCGGGACCGGGAAGTGGGTCAGCCTGGAAGGAAGCGAGACTCTGTTGTAGGACCGTGTTGACGTGAAAGGTAAACGAGGGCAGCTGCAAGTAATAAGGCAGCTGCAACCGCTTACCTGGAAATCATACGGGACTACATATAGGGGCCAGGGTAACGCTGATCTTTTCCTTCGCTTGGGTAGAGCAAGGAGAGAGAAGGACTGAGAGAGGAGCTCTCAGAAAGTGATTGAGGAAGCGTTTGTGTGTGAAGTATTGTCTTTGTTTGTGTCTGTCTGTCTAACTGTTCATTGTCTTCCACCACCAGACAGTTAAACACACCTCCGAGCTGTCGCAGAGGTCAGCACTAAACCGAGCACCACTGCACTAAACGCTCACCCTTACCTGTGATTTCACTCTGCACCAGCACGACTGCACTCACCCCGGACTGGTGACCGTGTATTGTTTTGTGTTCAGGACTGTGTTTTTATGCTTTCCCGTGCTTTACACATTGCTGTGTATAGCCGGGGATTTATTGTTTGACGGTCGCCAGACCGGGATTACAAATAAAAGCACGTTTTTCACCGAGTAACATTGTTTGTCTTTTACTCCTGCTCCCCATCACTGCTACACCTGTACCCCTTCACTAGCCAC